>JAPYZS010002646.1:0-10609 GCA_030522925.1 Trissolcus japonicus
CAGATCTGATTTGATAGAGTTTTATACAAACAGACAAGATCAGACAAACTTATGTATGATTTAGCACACTTTTCTAAAATGTATCTTAATAAGTTTGAAGGTAATTATGTATGATTATGTCTGAACAGACATGAACATACAACATTTTGTCTGATCATACGTGATTAGACATGGACATTTTTTTCCGGGTGACATTATTATTATTTTAAATATTGTAAATAATTATAATCATAATTATTCATTTTAAAATATTATTCACAGTAAAAATTGTTCATTGGTAATCAACACAGTTATGCATATCACCCATGTAGAAATCTACGTCTGGTCCAACGTTAGACTTTAACGTTTAAATTTTTGTCAGAGTTAAACCAATGTTGTTTAAATTATTCAAAAAATATAAATTGTTCTATTTTATATTGACAATTTTTTATATAATTATTTTTAGATAATTATTTGTATGATTGATAGTCAATATTAGAATTAGAAACTTTTAAAATCCGTTGAATTTAAGTTTGTGGTTGGTTTTGCGCTGGGATTCGAACCGCTCGTTCTGCGGATCTGTATCGTAGGCTGCATCTTACTCCATTGCTCCATCGGCTGTCTTTGCATATGTCGTGTAAATATGTAACTCACTTATCCAGAAGATTTAATTGTTCCAACATTGGTCCAAAGTTCATGTATGTCAATGTTGGCTATCACATTTGTTTGCATCTCTGGCAATTCAATTTGATAAACATTTTGGTATAACGTTGGCTGTCCAACATTGACTGCCAACATTGGTCCAACGTAGAATCGTTTGTTCATTTTGGCTTATCGCTAGTAATTTCTACATGGGTATAATTATAAATATTGTACATAAAAGTGAAATTGTAATTGAAAAGTTGAAAAGTGTAAAAATTCTTGATTGACATGAATATAAGTGTTAGATCTCTTAGTAAAAAAAAAAACTTCAGAATAACAGTTTTTTAAATTTGTCACTTAATTCACTGCAAAAAATAATGTTTTATATGAAACGTTTTTGTAGTCACATTTTGAATATTCCAAAATGTTCACAATATTAATGAGATAAGAAAACATTTTTAATAATAATAATAATAATTGTAAGTTTGGGGAGTTGCGTTCGGGACCGCAATAAGCACCTAGCGTGAGCCTTTGTACTATCCCCTCTTATCTAAATTATTGGTGCCAGTTTTATAACCTCACAAAATTGCAAGATTTGACCTGGCCCCAATTCTCTAACCTCCTCGGGTGTTAGTATGTTTCCTTCTCCTCACCGCACCATCTGCAGGACGGATCAACTTCCTCATCCTTTTTATGCAGATAGCAGCGGAGGTTACAATGGCCCGTGATCAAGGCAAGAAAATTTCTTGCCTGTTCTCTGGGCATATTCCAAATTGTCTTGTGCCAGGTAAGATGGTGCCTGCCCAAGATTTCCTTTGTCCATCTACAGGTGTCAATAACCCAAGTAGAAATTTCGATCGGGCTGAAACCAGGCCTGACCAGGAAACCATGCGACCAGATAAGGACGCGGCATGGAATCCTAGAATGGCACTGTGTATGGGCGTCACGTCTGACATCCCTTAGGGCCCAGCCGGGAATCCCTTTTGAGCCGACCAGGGCCCAACCGGGCCCTGGTCGGGATTGCCATTTTTAAAAATTAATGAACAAAAAACTTTTTAATTATTTAATTTATACTATTTTTGTCATTATTTACATAAATTTTGATTTTTAAGCCATTTAAACTGAGATTTCTAATGAAAAAAACAGACTTGATGTTAGAGGACTCGAACCCAGGCCTCCACGGTGATAGAACATTATCTTAGCCACTGGTCTACAAGTATATTCCAGTCTATGCTTCTTAAGAAGCATAGACTGGAATTATTCTTGATGCAGATTATTCTTAATGCATAGAAGCATTAAGAGGATTGATCAACCGATTTTGACAGGTGGCAGATTTATTTCCATTCCCAAGGAAAAAGTACAAATTTAAAAAAAATGTAGATTGGGAAAGGTGAATTGTTGCCCTGAAAGAATGTTTTGAAGTAATTTTCGTAGACAAACATAAAAAAAAATTTTCAGAATAAATTTAATGTTTGAATTGGTACACTAACCTTTTATGTCAATCTTTTGTCGCGAACGACAAATATTATGAACAAATTCAAATTGATTAATATATTTAAATTTGTAGATTGTATTGAGTTGATAAATAAAATTATTGAATATATTAAATGTTAAAAAATTCTGATGAACGATATTGAAGAATTTACAAGAAATTGCATCTAGATATATATAAATTAATCTAGAAATATAAAATTGAGGTGATCAAAATTAGGGAGATGTATTATTTATATATTGTAACACGGTGCTTCACGGGAACCGTCACAATATATTCTTAATTAATTTTAGGTCATTATTAAATTTGAAATAATGAGACATAATGCTTGGAGCAGTTTTGTTACTTCACATGAATGTGAAGAACTTTCAAATTGGTTAGTATCAAAAAATATAATTTTGTTAGTAAAATTTCCAGTTCGGAAAAAAGTAATAAAATATAGAAAAATTAACAACCAAAATGATGAAGGTTGTAAAATCATTTGAAAGCATCAGACGTTTAAAAGCGTCACTGTAACCTCAGTGTTGAAGTCCAGAACTTTCATTTAATTTCGGAAATTAGTCGGTTTAATAGTAAAATTGAATGTTACCTTTCTTAAGAAATTTTTGGTTACTTACTGCGAGCCAGCGTAAATGAAAAGCATGTTGTAGATTGCTGAGAGCAGCTTCTAAAACGAAAATGTATATGTAAGCTATATTCGAGTAATTAAATTCAGACTTATTATTTATTATTTAAAATAAATAGTTTACATTATCAAGTACACCAAATATTCACGTTTCATACTGGCCATTAGTTTCACGTGGTGAAGTTCTTGTCGACTTCTGTGCTTTTTTGCAGACACATAAAAGACACTGATCCATTCATGGGTTGAGTAGCAAAATGAAAGTTCGGATAAGAAACTGGTTGAAGCATAGGTTGAGCGTAAGATTGAGACCAAGGCTGATAACAAAATTGAGGCCAGGACTGTGCGTATGGGTGAGGCCACTGTTGACTCCAAGGCAATGATGATCCACATTGAGTTGATGCTAACGTCAGATTGTGAACTGCCATTGCTTCTTGTCTAGCCGTTCTTTTGATATCCTAATATAATGTAATATAATAAATTTTGCAATAATGCCTATATGCTGCTGTATTAAACCCCAAAGGGTTCCTGGATATGCAAGACATACTTGTTTCAATTTCTGAAAAAAAACCTTTCCCACGATTCCTTTTATTCTCACTGACATCAGACAATTGCGTGGAAACTGATGATACCCAAGGAGTCGCTGGTGACGTTATAACTGCGGGTTGTTCAGTAGTCAAGGTTTCAGAGACTAACGGTTGAGTCGAGTTCTGAATATCGGAAGTTGAGCTCGTGAATTTTTCGATTACGTTCACAACAGGTGGTTGCATTGTAACTGATACTGCTGGGGTTTCATCTTCAACCCAAGAAAGTACTCGTTGAGATTCAGTTAAAACAGGTGTAAAGTTCTGAAAATAATAATAATAATCATTAAACATTAATTAAATAACTTTACGAGCACATTCAGGGGTACAAAACTTCCTCAATACTCCCTGGAACTATTATCTTTGTTAACCAGTATTATGACAAAATTAAAAACAATGTTGTTTTTAAAAGTTAAGCCGTAATTCAGTTTCAACATCCTGGATTACATGACGTTTGTTAAATATATGATGCAGTATAAAGTACACTCACCATCTCAGCAATTATTTTGATCGTATTACTTTACTTATCAGCTGGTATTAAATTTAGATCTGTCGAGTTTTCCAATTAGATAAAAAATATGAGATGGAAATATCAATTTTGATTTACAAAAATCTTGTTCTAATCAAATGTGAATCACAATAGTTTGTTTATAACAATGTACCCGGGAAAAAAAGTCCAGGTCTGATCAGACCTGGACTTTTTTTTACTGTTATTGCATGTTCATTTTTTGTATTTTTTCATTATTTAGTTATAGTTTTCATCTCAACAAAATTTTATTACATGAAAAATTATTTTTCATGTAATCTTTTTTCGCAAAATGGTTGCTTGCATTTGGGTTTATTCATTATACCCCTATATTTGCTTTGATATGAAATACAAAATAAGTTTGTGCCTATAAGGTTAAAAAAAGTGTTGCGAATTCAAATTTGGAATGTTAAAGAAAGAAAATGTCTTTTTTTTGAGTTTTGACGTGAAGTCAGTTTTCGGTTGTTTTTGTTGACTAGTAGTCATGACAGATTTTAATTGAGGCACGTCGAATTGTAATAGGAATAAAAGAATCGTTTTTCTTAAATAAATAAGTGCAAAAGGGAGTTTTCGACAGAAAGTGGTTTGAGTTATTTATTCGACTCGATTTATTCTAATTGATCAATTTGCAATAGCAGGGACAATTGGAGGGGCCGCCTAAAAGGAGGTAGGTGCGGATTACGAGTGACGTGTCCTCACTTCCTCGATCGCCCGCGAGCGAGTTCATTGATGGAGATGACTGGGGCTGCAGAGACGGTCCCAGAGAGCGTTCTGGCGCGTATTTTGAAATCACTAATGTTCCAGGTCCCAAAGTTTGTGCGGTGCTGCGGGCGCAGCAACAAAAAGAATGATTGGAAAAACCACCTGTGTCTCAGCTGCTTGCGGGGAGATAATCGTTTGCGACTCAGATGGCATCTTAGCTTTTTGAATATTGATCTGTAAAAGAAAATAAGCATTCATACTATGTAAAATGATACTTTATTTGTAATATATTAAAAATTTAGTCATCAAGTTTTGTCGTAAGAGTTTCATTGATATAAGGAAATTGTTCAAATATTTTAATAATGATTTACATGCAATAGCAAAAATAAAAAAAAACAGAAATGAAAATTGCATAATTTTTAATGCACTATGAAATAAGATGTAACCAACCTTGTCTTCAAAATTTGGATGACTCAAAAAGTCCACTTTCACGTTTGCTGTTGTTTGACTGGATGATTCGAGCGCAGCTTTTAATTTCGATTTCAAAACCGTTAACTCACGTATTTTCGCAACATTCTTTTTTTTGCACCTTGAAAGCACTTTTTCCTCTCCCTTTGGATAGAGCTTGCCCAGTCATCTTCCCATGAGGTGGTTCTCGAGTGCTAAATTTTGGGCGACTACGGCCTCTTGTTGGCAAAGGTACCTTTCTTGTCACATTAATAGGGGCTAAAACCAGCTGTCTTAAAGCGTCTATCTTAGACTTGCGAGGAGATCTTGTAGGGATTTCTTTCTCTGGTATCGTACCTAGAAAATTTTTGTAACACGTAATTAATATGATGTGCACTAAAACATAAAATTATTTTCAAAGAAGTCAGTCTCAAAGATCAAACTGGACGATTTTCTGAAAGCTTCAAGCTTTCAATCCTTGTTGTAAACCACCCAGTGAATTTTGTCATGTTGCATGCTCTCACCTTCTGACATGATTTTTTCACTCAATTGTAATCAATAAGAAGAATGGTTAAGAATTTTCTTGTGTTAAATCACAAAACTTAAAGAAAACAATGCTCAAGAATGCTGTTGCCAGCACTGGATACGACGTAAGGTTAAAGTTTGACAGAAATTCAAAAAATATTCAAATCAAATGTAACAACATGGAACAAACTACTGCATGACATCTGAATTTGGTGTTTATATAAATCAGGTTACTTCAAATATTCTGTAAGCTGCAAAAGGTTTTTCTTTCGTTCTGTGGCGTCATTCTCATTTGGAGAAGGAAAGTTTGATTCAACATTGATTTCAATCAAGCTAAGTTAATTTGAGTCGGTGAGTCTTATTTGGTTAGCCATAATTTGCAAACTTAGATTCCGTCATTATTGAAGACAGTAAAATTGTCTAGATAGGTTACATTCGAGTAACAAACACTCTAAAAAATTGTGAGGATAGATTGAGAAAAACTACGATTGGTTTGAAAGATGGAATACCAAAGCTATGATGATTCTGGGATGGAAAATACCATCCTAAACGATGGATTCGATGAACATGAAGATGGATCTTCTGGTGCATGTGATTATGAGTCATTCCACGAATCTATTACTGACGATGAGACAGATACTATTGAAAATCTTGAGTCAACTTCAGAAGTAATTTTCATAAACCTGTAACCCAACCCTTCACTATTTTGGAAATATTTTTTAGCATAAAATTCGAACGATTTTTACTTATACATTCATTTTACTGATACATTCATTTTTACTTATACACTGGTTCAAATTAAAACGCGAAATTTATTTGCAAAATTAAACGTTAAATATTGGGGTTTTTTTAATGGATTAGTACTTCAAATTTTCTGAAAACAGATATACGTATAATTAGTAGATTGCTATCTATGTTCCGGTTTTTGAAAATGAGAGAAAAAATGAAACATTCAGGATTAAAAAGTAAAAACAATTAGTCTATAAGTTTATTTAATTAATTAATAATGTCAATTTTCAGAGTGACATAACAACCGATTCAGAAACTGAAAATGAAGAACCTTTGTCAAAAAGACCTCGCTATGATCGTGTAATAATCGTGACAGGTATATGTGGCTATTGCAGAAATAATTGCTGCTCAAAGTCGGTTGAATCCGAAGCTCCAAAGAAATTTAAGAAAGATACATCTGATGCAGTCGAGGATTCTGGAGATAAACCAACCAATAAATGGAAATGCAGTGTAATGTAAATCAGATCGATTCGTATACGATTTTTGTGGACGATAGTCATTTATGTTTTGTTTTATCTGAACATCTAGTTCGTCCATACTAATGTTAATTGAGCAATAAAAAGACTAGTTCAAATATAATTTGAAATGTATCTTTTGGTTTCATTTGAAAAAGAAATAAAATTAAATTTTATAATCAAGTAAATTAGTTCACCGTTTGATCAATGGGACATACATAAATTGCAATTGGTTGCAGCGATGAATTAATTGGGCTTGAGTCATCTTATGGCAGCACGACAATGTAAAAAAAATCTTGCGATCTCTGACGCTGTCGCTAAACTGCTTGACAAAAATTAAACCACGTCGTAATCAGTCATCTCCACACCAATATTGCAGTTCTTCCGTCGCTACGTACCGATGGAAAGCGCCCTTTCATGACTGATGAACCGTCATCACCCGCAAGAACAATGTCTGCATATGCTTCTTCTTCTGCTCGATTGCAAGCATTTTTGTCTGCGTCAAGAATTCGGCATGTGACTGTGTGCTCGGTGACTGAGCGTCACCAATCGTTTTTTCATTTACCCTGTGTCAAAACATCTACAAAAACCGAAGCAAAGAAAAACAAGTTGAAAATAAATAAGTGCCAACAAAAATATAATGGAATTTAAGTTGTTATCCAATTTTTTAGTATTTTAGGTCCGCCACTAAAAATATTGACTTACAATTCCAGTTCAGTACCGCATACTATTCCAAAGTTTTTAAAAACTTGTCAAATTTTCAGAAGAAGATTGACGGAAAAGGTTAGACTTGCACGGTTCAAACGCAAAGGTTTTCTAAAATATTTTTTTCCCACTTACTTATGAAAAGTATTTTAAAATATTCTATAAAATGTTTAATTCACTTTTGTCAATCTCATTTTTTTTAATAATTTGTATTTGTTGCAGGGGAATGGGAATGAATTTGAACGGGTTCAACCTGTCAAAATCGGTTGATCAATCCTCTTAAGAATAATTATTGGGAAACTCACTCATACGATGGATGTGTATCAAAAATATAGAAAAATATGTTATTAATTATAAATTTGCTTATATAAATTATTAATTGCAAAATATGGAATCCCGGACATAGACATATCAGTCTATACGCCGCGCTGGCAGCGGCCCCCATCACCTCTA
This sequence comes from Trissolcus japonicus, assembly GCA_030522925.1. Lineage (NCBI taxonomy): Eukaryota > Metazoa > Arthropoda > Insecta > Hymenoptera > Scelionidae > Trissolcus > Trissolcus japonicus. The sequence continues at coordinate 7,922 of JAPYZS010002646.1, forward strand.
GATCCAGTGGGATGATCCCCAGGGCCGCACCCAAGGCAGCGGTAGGCGTACTAGTTTTGAGCTTAAAAGTGCCCCTAAGTATAACCGCTTGAACATGGTCAAGTAGTTGCTTAGTTGCTTTCTTCTCCACCCTAGTCCACCAAACGATGGATGCATATAACAGTTTTGGGAGTAGCAGGGATTCATAGATCCATCGAACTTTGTCCGGTGGAAGTCTCCAGCTGACTCCAACGGCTGACTTACAGGAAGCAAAGATTGCAACATTGGTTCTCCAGATGTTTCTGCCAAGTTAGTTTCCGGTCCATAAAAACCCCCAGATATTTAACCCCCTCGGCATATTTCAACTGTGTTCCACAAAAACTGATTTCACTCAGATTTCTCGGCTTATATTTCCTGGTGAAGATGACGGTCTCAGTTATTTTTGGTTGGATTAACCTTGAGGCCCCTCTCTCGACACCATTCGTCAACAGTCTTCAACCCTTCTTGGAGGATTCCAGGCAACATTTCCTCGAACTTACCTCGTACAAGAAGAGCAATATCATCAGCGTAACCAACCGTGTAAATACCACTGTGGTTCAATTTTCTCAGTAAGTCATCTACCACTAGGTTCCACAGAAGTGGCGAGAGAACTCCCCCCTGAGGGCAGCCCTCCGAAACTCTTCCCACGACTGCTTTACCCATCCACTCAGTATATACTAACCTGTTGCTGAGCGACCTCAGAATCCACTTAGATAGTGTCTCCGGAATATTATGTTCAGCACAGGCGGTCCTGATTATGGAACGGAGAGTGCAGTTGAAGGCTCCTTCAATATCTATGAAGGCACCCACAGCGACATTCTTCTCCGCGATAGCTTCCTCAAGGAAGGTGACTACCCTATGCAAAGCACTATCAGTTGATTTACCGACCTGTTAGGCATGTTGATTGACATGTAAGGGTTTCAGAATCAGTGCACTGTCCCTGATAAATTTATCTACTAGCCTCTCCAGAGTTTTCAAAAAGAAAGAAGAGAGACTGATAGGCCTGAAATCTAATACATTCTCATAACTACTTCTGCCCGGCTTGGGTATGAAGACTACCTTGACAGCTTTCCACACCGCTGGTGTGTGGCCCGTGGCAATGCATCCCCTCAGGACCCCCGTCAGGACCCTCCCGATGTGCTCCATGCTCCCAGACAGTGTTGCCAGATGTACGGATTTATCAGTAACACTACGGATTTATTTAATATTGAACAATGCAACGGATTTATCAACGGATTTTCAAGAAATACGGAATCATAACGGATTTTACGTACTTTTGAACGGAATTCACGGATTTTCAGACAAACAATTCAAATGATTTATAAATTTAAATGCGATCTAATTTTCTCTCTCTCTTTTTATGTCTATCAAACAAGGACAACAGATCTAATTTTATAACCTGAGTTTCCTCTGTCTAAAAAGTGTTTTTATGAACACAACAAGTTGTTCTGTTTATGTTTTCGGTTCTCTTCATTCAAAAAGGTAAACAGTGCGACGTGCAGAATAACGTTGTGTATTGTTGGAAACAAAACTTTTTCTGATGAGTGATAATGAACTCCGAATCGAACGATCAAAAAGTCGACATCATTGAACCGATTTTGAACACGAAGGGAGAAATATTGTGTATTCGTGGCTACTATTATTACCTGAATAAAACTAGTAAGTTGAAGAGTTTTTTTGCATATGAAAGCTACAAAGATGAAATTCACTCTATAACACTATATTTTATAGCGGAGAAAGTTTTTCGCGTGAAAAAAAAGTTGATGATTTCGGAGGATGCAAGTTTAAACTCGAGTGTTTCGTCTAACGACACATCACGAGACATATCAAGATCATCAGAGGAAATTCACTGTAAGTTAATAACGAAAGCACGATGTTTTTTTAAATAAAATTAAACACAAATTAAATACAACTTCATTTCAGGGAACGAATGAGCTATCTAGACAAAAGAGAGGTTTAAAAAATCATTGAAAAATGATGAGTGACATTGAGGATTCGGAAAATTATGTGACTTCCGAGGATGAAAATAATCATTCTCAAAGATCTGGACAGTGAGTACATATTTTTTTGAAAAAACACATAATTATCAGGTGACAAATAAAATATTAATTACATTTTTTTTGTTTTTTGCAGAAAAGTTCCTGCTAAGACCAAAAACAGAGTGCCAGTAACGAAACCGAAACGCAAAATAAAGTAAATGTTCACATTTTGTAATGCGTTGTGATAATATTTTACAATTTTAATTTAACTAAACTATGAATTTTTTCAGAGCCACTCAGTATTTCAATGAGTCATGGAAAACAAGTTTGCCGTGGATTCTGGCATCTGAACTGGGTATTTGAAATTAATTTTTTATGCCTAAAATTTTAAGACGAAAAAAAAACAATTAATTTATTTTGTTTTCAGGTCGCACGTATTTCAAGTGTAGGTTTTGTCCTAAATCTTACAGCTGTGCCAAAGATGGTGTAACTGCTGCGAAACGTCACGGAAAAACTGCGAAACATATGGAAAGAGCCGATTCGTCCAATCAGATGCAAGATATGATGAGTCTCGTGAAGCGGCAAGGCGATATCTCGGCAAGAGCTCGTACAATTGAACTTCAAATGAGTCTCTTTCTGGCGACAAACAATTTACCTTTATCTCTGAGTGACGAACTCATTGACTGGGTAA
>JAPYZS010002647.1:4448-17979 GCA_030522925.1 Trissolcus japonicus
ACAACATGAAAGAATCTGAAGGTATCGGTAATAATCATACGAAATTAAATTTTTCTAAATTTCAGTGAAATTGTACACTTTTCGTGAATTCACCCTCATATTAATCATAATTAAATTCGTATTTTCTGTTTTTTGTAATAACAGTGTAAGGTATAAGTGTTGTCAATTATGACGAATGATCAGAGAATTTTTTATGTCACAGTGATGCAAAATATTGATTCCAACGTTCTGTCTATTTTCTTGTCTTAATGTCTGTAGTGGGACAGGCCATACCATTATACTAAATCTGTTGCTATCTATCATAACAAGTCATTATGATGTGGCGTTATCTTTTGCTGTTACATGTATTGTTTTAACATGACTAGAAGTTTGACGAAATGCATACACATCTTTGAAGTTAACATTGAACTATTATCAAACTTAGTATTTTTTAGGTATTGCATAAACGTCACTTAGAGGAGACCGTTACGCACACAGTGCGTAGCGAACGTTACCCTTAAAATTTCATAACAAGATACCCTGTGTGTTAAAGCAGCAAAAACAGGGCACATGCTGCGTGTATGTAACCTCCACTAATGTTGCATGAATATCCTACTTCCCACGGATATGCTGTTGAGGCTCTTGACAGAAGTTCGAGAGACATTCATAACAATATTCGACTGATGTATGGTTGAGTCGTCATGTTAGCTGGTGATATTCGACCAACATCGCCTGTCATTGCCTGTGGAACACCAGCTGACGAACTCAATGCGCTTACACTGCAAAAAGTAATGCTTTACTAGTGTTTTTAAAATGTTTTAAAACACTAAATGTTTTTGTCTTCAATATAAAACATTAGTGTTTTAAATGACGACATTACTGTTTAAATGTAAAATATGACGTTTCAAAATAAAGCGCAAATAACTTGCGGACCTATGTAAACGTTCGAAAGAGTTTTATATTTTAAAACATTATTTTTAAAACGTCTAAAGTGTTTGAGATTGAAACGCTTTTCGACCTTTGAAACGATTATGAAACAATTAACACATATTGGCGAAAACGGAAACTAAAGATAAAACACCTTTTTGAAAACGTTTGAGAGTGTTTAAAAAATTAATTAATGAGCAGGTGCAGGACTAGTGTTGTTTTAATGCGTGATCGGCGATCCTTTAACTTATTTCGGTCCTAGAGTGTAGTGTTTAAAAAAATTAATTTCCATGAATTACAAATTTTCTTCTGATTTATAAAATGTATTGATCAAAGTTTGGACTACTGGTCGGTCGCCTGTCAAAAACCGATTTCTTAGCACTAAAGCTAAGAAATACGAGTGTAAATTGAACCTGCATAATAATTATAATCATAAACGATAAACTAATAAAAAAATTTTTTAATAATAGTAATAGTATGAGTATAACTAAAATGGGTTCATATGAGTAAAAAACATGATGTAAGTATTTTTAAATAAATTATCACGGTAGAGAGAGCATCTGAACTTATGTTCGCTGATTTTCGTGAATGAGATTGAATTAATTGAAGAAATGAATCCTACTTATTTTTCGTTGTTTAAACAAGTTTTTGATCACAAGTTTACAATCACAAGTAAAAAATTAAACAAAATGTACATGAAAACCAAAATAACAGGCATTATTTGAATCCTAACCTATAAAATAATGTCGAAAAATGTCAGGATAAACGTTCGTGTCACGGTAATTAGTACAACGATTAAAAAAAATCACAGTAATTGGAACACTGTGTTCTTTTTTACATATTATTTATTATTATTTTTCCTAAGTTATTGTTTACAAATCGAGCGTGATACATTTGTTACCAATTAAAATATCTACCAAGTGGTATTTTTATTTGTTCATAACTTTCGATAATGCAATTGTGGCGTTCATTTGAAAAACTCAAATATTCTTTTACTCACGGTAGAGGGTACGTTCACCTTATTGTACAACAATTTTACCTACACGCAAAAAAATTTTAATTGAAATCTGAAAATCTGTTAGAATTGAAAATCTCATATGAAACACTTCAAAATGAAACGCCTGTTGATGTTTCAAAAGTAAGAATATAAAATGTCAGAAAACGTTTTAAAAGTGTGGACAGAAAACGCTAAGAAACGTTTTAAAAGTGGATACGGAACGTTTTAAAATAAAATACCACTTTTTGCAGTGTATCAAGCATTAAGAGATGTGAAATTTTGTGATCATATAAACTTTCAATACAAACATGAGGGTGTTACTTCACAACGACGAAACTGCAGCTAGTGCTTCTACTGCTCTTCTTCAGATCGACGATGATAACCTATAGACAAGAACACTAAAATATCTCTTTCTCCGAGATTTTGTTTTATTATTCATTCCGTTGATGTCTTCATTATCAAAATATTTCCTGGTCATTTCCCTTAACTATAAAAGACTAGATTGGTTGTGTAAAAGAGCTATTTGATCTCCTAGAAAAAATATCGTGAATCGATTAAATGACTCGATATCATAACTAGGAGATGCTACTGTTTAAAAATCTTTCAATTCCGTGATAAACAACGACGATGCAGGAGTTTTCTGGCGTTCCATCCCATACGCTCAAAATGAAAATATAAGCTCCTATCATCCTACTACGATATCCAAGGCTATTCTGCAATGAGTCCCGACTTTGTGTCACGCATCTCAGTGATATAGTGATTAGAAGAACTGTTATGACTGGAGCTTATCAAAGGAGACAAAACGTGATTCTATTATTCTTAATACTTTGCCATTAGAGTTTAAAAAAATACAAGTTTCAGTGAAGTTAGCATTTGATATACGGAAAAGTTCCATAAAGTAAAGAACTTTAACCGGTCATTCCTATATCCGGACAAAGTAAATATTTCAAAAAGTATAATTTCGAAAATTATAAATTAATTCACGCGTATACAGATTAACCCTTAACTATTTTAATATCGTGACTCTGAGCGTGAAAATTAAATTGATAACGGTTGCATAAAACTGATATTTACACAAACACCTTTATAAACATTTCTAGACGTTTTTTTTAACATCTGGTCCACGCTATTGATTTTCGGTCTATGGACCAATATAATTGTCAATTGTATATATATCTTATATAATATACTCTTTTAATGCGAAATAGTGAAAAAATCTCAGAAAAAGTGCATATACACTTTCTTGAAGTTACAGTTCTTGTTCTCTTTCAAAGAGTACTATAGACTATGGAAATTGCAAAAGGTCTATGGGAAATTATAGGGGGCTATGGCAATTGAAAGCAATCTATAAGAAATGAAACGGAAGTTATAGAAAATTATCAAGGTCTATGGAAAATAAAAGGAATGGAAAGCTATAGGCAATGATAGACGTCTACGAAAAATAAAAGAAAAGTTATGGACACTTAAAGAAGAGGTCTATGAAAAATTTAGTTGTATGTAAAAAAAACTATGTAAAATAGGGTTGAGAAAATAGAAGAGGTTTATGGGAAATGAAAGGGAAGCTTTAGAAAATAAAGCTTCACCGGTGTCAATATTGACACCGGTAAAATAAGGCTCAGAGGTAGAGTGGGATAAGGAAGAAGAAAAGGATTGGTTAGGATAGTGTGGTGCCAATATCGAAGCAGCTCCACAGGGAGAGGGTAGGAAGGATTATGAGGCCAACTGAAGCAGCTTCACAAAAAAGGTTATGTGGTACCAACCGAACAAGCTCCACGGGAGAGGATAGGAGTGTGGTGCCAACCGAAGTAGGTTTACGGGAAAAGTTATGTGGTGCCAACCGATGCAGCTCCATGGTTAGGACTGCAGAACCAACCGAAGCAGATGCTGGCGAGTCCGGTGCAAGACTGAGCTCTCTGGCGTGAGCGCCTCGCTTATATAGTGAATAGTTGAAGAGTGAGGGTAGGAATGAATAGGCTGTTGGGTGTTGTTCGTACTGCTGACGGGGCAGGCTCTTCGGACCGCGGCCGTCTATTCAATGAGGATAGGTGCGGAAATGGCACACATTGATAGTGTCATTTTGAGGTTAACCGTAAACGCGACTGTAGGCATACAGCACTGCTTACAGCCTCGCGCGCATCGTCTGCATGTGATCAAAATATAGACAGAAGAATCCGCCGATCTGATTGGTCACACTAATACTAAATTACTGAAAAACTTCTTATAGATAGTTCGAGACGTTTCAGAATCAACCCGTGAAATAATTATTTGAGGGGACTCCACGTAAATAACTATTTTCGTAAATTTCAGTGCAATCGCCTTGATTTTTTAGTGATTAGTAGAGTTTAGGCCCCTTATCAATAATCTGCATTGAAAACTAAAAGAAATCAATTGTTTATGACTTATTAACAAACAAATATTCAAAAACGCCCATTTTCAAAAAGGTACTGGGACCTCAAATAACGAGCAATTTCATTGTTATTGGCGCCATTTTGTTCCTTATTTAGAGGATTCGGTAAATTACGGACAGATTTTTATTAACTATTAACAAACAAAAGTTATGGACATTAATGTGAAATGAAGCCAAAAAACGCCAAAAAAAAGTATTTTTTTACTTTATTGTTCATACCATTTTTTCATTAACAGTTATTCAAAATCTGTCCTTAATTGTTTTAGAGGATTGAATTCTGAACAGTTTAAAAAAAAAGAAGCAAATCGGATGAAAATTGAGCTCCCACCAACATTTCAAAGTTGGAAAATCGATAAAAATAAGTTCACGAGAAAAACGCATTTTAAATTTCGCGGACACTTTAAAGTATTCGAAAACTCAAAAAAAAGTTTTTCGCTTTTTTTTCGAAATTTCATGGAGAAATTTTTGCGTGGAGAGTCCCCTTAACCAAACAATCATCGTTTTTCATTCGAATTTTTTTTAGAGTTCAGAAACAAGTTCATTTTCTGTGGTACTTCTCAATCTTAGGCAGTTTGACATTTCTGTTAAGTGGCCGTCAATTGTTTGGCCATGTGTATCAAAATTATTAAGTCCTAGAAGCCACCTTTACTTTCCAAAGGCCCTTTCATTTTCTATAGCCTCTCTCTTATTTTTCATAGACCTCTTTCATTTTTGTCACATTTTCCAGAGTCAACATGCTGCTCTCGCCATTCCAGAAATTCTTCGTTTCTATCTTTTAGTTTAGACCCCATTTAAGTATATTTTGTACAAAATTTTGAAAGCACTTCGAAGTCTATGACTAATCCCGTAAGCACATCGATCACAAACCGTACTCTACAGTCAGACGAATGACCACACGCGTGATAGGTTCTGTCGAAGGAGATTGTGTGATTCAATATACCGTTATCAGCACCAAGCTCGTCGTAGGTCACTCGGACAATTTCTCGAGTTTGTAGCAGTTTTCTCTCTCCAATGAGCATACTTCAAAAATAAGTCATCAACATGTTTCACAAACAAATTGGATCACATTTTTTTCCGATTGAGCTTAGATGAAAAATTTTGTAAACCAGCGTAGCTAGTACCCATATCTAGAAAGGCCTCAGAGATGTGCTCATTCATGGTGACCGTTTTTTTGCCTACACTAGTATAGCACTTATTTTTAATCAATCTACAACTTGTAACGGTACAAAATTGTTATAATTTTTGTCCGCACCTTCGCCACGCGGGAAATGCAAAAATTCAAATTTAAATTTAACTGAATTTTACTGGAACAAAATAAACTTTACTCGATCAGACAAAATTGGTCAGGATCGACAGTCTCTCGGACTGAGAGACACCTTACTTGACTTTACTTTAAACAAATTAACTTAAATAAACAAAATTCCATAAACATATATTTCCCACATGAAGCGGAATCATTGGTCCCAATCTGATAAGAAAATTCCAAATAAGGATGGCCTGTTTTACCGCAATGACTTTTACAACTTTACATCTGTTACGAATCGAATTTTATTAAAACAAATAAAATAATTCATATACAAAATTCAAAAATAAAATCTCGATTCAATTTCAAATTACCAAATATTCTACCGTCGGTACGGGATGGCTTTCAAACAAAATTCCAAAAATAAGATACAAATTTCAAAACTCAACTTTATTCAAAATTAAACTTCCGTACTTTCGTTGTTCGGTAACAATACAATTTCTCCTTAAACTCACCAATTAATTGCAAAATTACTAATAACCGTCCTCAACGGAATTACAAAAAAATTAGCACATGTCGTTACAATCTTTGTCGCATTGTTCGGTCCGGACAAATTTGAATTCTCATACGTTAACTGCCACCCGTTACCAGTTCTCAGTACAACAATTTATCCTCGAAAATTTACCAACAAAATTTACAACCAAAGACTCGACACAAACCAAACTTGCCGTTCATAATATACTACGGTACATTCGCACATGAAAATTGCCAACTATTATTATTACCAATTTCTCATTGGAAGAAAACAAAGTCAATGCAACGGCAAAAATATCGATACAACGGGGTTCTGCAAGCGGCCTAGCCTGCCCGTGAGCAACACAAAAATTAAAAATCTAAAACAAAGTCAACTGAAGCGGTCGGCTGCCACGGTAGCGAGCCCAACCGACAAAACGGAACTTTACAATTTGAATCTTTACACGATCCTTATAAGAATACAATTGTTTCTAATTTCACAAAAATTTTGAGACAATTGAAGGCGTTAATTACATGTGTCTTTACCAAAACGGCAATTAAAGTTTCAGATCGAATCCAAAGAGATCAAAACGTTACATGAACTTTACAAATGAATCAAATTTACAACCGAAAAAAAACTAATTCCGACAATCAAACGGAATACAAAATCGAACGAACTCACAGGGCGATTTCAATTCCCTACGCATAGGCCCGTCTAGTCAGTTAGCACTTTCGTCCGGATCCTGGCTCGACCTTCACGACGACACTTGCAGAACTCTCATATTCAAAATTTGTCTTCCATCAGAATAGCTCGGTGTCTGTAATTCCCGCTTCACGGGGGCACACCTCCCCTCTCCTCGCTCTCTTCTGTTATCGCTCGGTGTCCCTTGGCGCGCTGTTCAAATTATGATGTTCCCGCTGTTGTTTTGAGCCTAGCTTCTGTCTTCCTTCGCTGCTGTCTCTCACGCTTGCATCTTGGCGTCTTCACCTCAAAAAATGCTCCTCCTCATTGTCCCGGAAAGGAGTCACCTCAAGGCGGGCATTGACTCGCCCATTAACAGCACCTTGAGGCTGATCTGTGAACAGATCATTTATCTCCTTCGAGGTCTCGAATTCGTCGGGACATCTCGGCATTTCCGCTCACCAGAGTAGATGACTTCCACCGCTGGAATTGACAACCAGTTCAGCTGGGCAGCCGGTGGTCCTTGTCCGGGAAGGCGATTGCGCACATCCATCTGCTGATGGCACCCGTGGGTCGGCAGCTTTCCGCGTTCGCGGCAGTGGCTTGTAGACAGCGTGTTCCTCCTGTTGCAACTCTGGACGAACTCTAGGTGGCTCTTGGCAGCATCTCATCACCCAGACAGGCCTGTCCTGGGTGGTCTTTGGCGTCGACACTCTGCTGCTGTCAAAAAGGAGCGATAACAAAATTGAGCTCGGATCGGCTTGGTGATCCCCGCAGCTGTCCCTGGTGGCCTGGGACAGGGTCCGTGGACAGGTGACGTTGTCCACCTTGGTGCTCCAACGTTGACGGGACGTCCCACGTTGAGTGCTTCCTGACCAGGACGGAGCCGGGCGCCTTTACAACTAAATTGCCCTGAAAACTTCAAATTCGAATCACTAGACAATTAAAAAAAATCAATACAAAATAAAATAAAAAAAATAAAGTCAATCAAATAAAACCTAATTCGCTCATCGTGTTGCTCTCGGGTCTCGTCGCTTCCGCCGCACCCTGATCCGGACCAAAAATTCCGCGATTTTCTGACGGGCCACGGCAGCGTCACCATATCAGTTTGATTTTCGACGAGAAACCATATTCGATTGTATGTTTTACAAACAAATTTGGAGCATTCTTTACATCTCACACCGATCATCAAGTTCTTCCACACGCTTTCACTATAAATCCTCAATTTTTCAGCCTGTGTCTCCTAAATATAATGTAACAAATAAATAAATAAAATTAAAAATAATAAGAAAATTATATACAAAACTAAAACTGAAAATACAAACATTCAAAATCAAATTATCTTTCAAATATCTAAATTCATCCTCAGTTGCGGAACTGCGTTCGATACTGCTACAATAATACGATCTTCTTTTTTGTTTTATGTACATTCTGTCTTTTTATCAGACAAAAATTTTTTGTAATAGGTATTGAATTTGACATGACGCATATGTTTACCACTTTTGGGAGTAGAGTAAAACGTAGCTTCTTCGTTTTCTTGTGTTTTCTTTCGGTTGGCTCCCATTTTAATGGATAAATATTTATTTATAAAATACACATACACTACATTCAACTAAGATACAATTTTCTGATCAGCGTGATAAACAGTAACAATGAAAATTAAGAGCCGTAAACATAGCAATGGTATGCGCTCAGGTCAATTGCGTTCAGTCGTGCATAAACAAATCTTTCCGCGTTAATTTTCGAATTTTAAATGTATGAAAGTATACATTACATAATTATATAATGTATAATTCATGTAACAAAAATATTAATTCATTTTTTGAAGAGACTTTTTTTAATTTTATAATAATTAATGAAAAATATTTCTTAACAATATTATAAACAATAAGTTTATTGTTTACATGTCTAAATAACATCCACTCAACAAAATCTTATTAATTTTTTTTAAACTATTTTCAAGAAAGAAAAAAAGTAGCAGTCATTTAAATCGACTACGTTTGCCTTTCGACATGGCCATACAAAATTATTAAAAATAAATTAAATTTTATTCCACTTTCTCCTTATGCCTACATATAGAGAAAGGTTTGAAGAATTGAGTTCTAAAATGAAATTTTTTTTGCCAATTTTGTCAAAAATCATCATTTTTTGAAGGGAAGTCTCCATAAGTTTTACGAGGTACTAAGAATAAATAACGGTGTTTCAATGCGGAAAACGCGTTTTCTGGCACTTTAGCCCCCCTGGGTGCCCCAATTTTGTGGTGTGACTTATGGGGAAAAATATATATTTCGTGTTCAGAACTCTAGAATCGAATTACCATGAGTGCATTAAATTTTACGAGGTTCTAGACATGATTAATGGGGTTCGAATGCAAAAAAACGTTTTCTGGCACTTCCCCCACCCTCAAAAAATTTTTGATTGATACTTCTAAATGTATCACTGGATGTTGATAGTTAGGCTTATTCTCAATTTTTCTATTGTTTACCGAAAAAAATCCGTTAATTTCCACGTTAGAAACCTCTGTTACATTATTTTTGTGTATTTCGTATCATGCGTTTTGAGAATTTTTTGTCATAATTCTGTGGGTTAATTATATTTTATTTTTTCATTTCTCTTTTAGTTTTTGATTCTCATTGTATATGCATTTTTAAGATTTTTGAGTAATGATAATGGAAACGATGACATTTTATGTTCAAGTAACGATAACAATAAACTTCCTGAGCCATGAGCTTGTAGTGAAGCGTTTACAGAAAGCCAATTTAGTTAAGTTTCCGATTTTAATATTTGACCTTCGTTTATGTTAAATAATTCAAGTTCAAAATATGAATTCGAGCATCGAAATATCTATCGTTTGCATTATTCTTAGTAATAGTATATTGTGCTACAAGGGAGGGTCAAGAGTGATTCTAGACGAGAATGAAGTTGGCGACACGAGCCGAAGTCGAGTGTGCCAACTTAATGCGAGCCATAAAAAAATTTTTTCTTCCCCCATTGAGCCTATTAAGGGCCTATTAGGGCTCGCATTAATTAGGCATTAAAAATTAGGCCCCTTAAAGGCCCTTATATGAAAATTGAACAAAGTTGAATCTGGCGTTTATCTAGCGAGTAATACTCTCCGTAGAAATTGCCAGATTTTGGCCAATATGTCGAAAAAAGTAGGTCTTTACAACGTTTACCAGAATTATTTAATCTTGGAATTTAGTAATTCATTAATGTGTGGGCCAAATAGGGCATCATTAGAAATTTCTTAAAATTATCAAAACATTCAACAATCACTTTTAAAATATATATCTGGCAGTTTGGAGACAATTCGTATAATATGCAGTCTTTAAGAAATGGCATAAAGATGTAACATTAAATGTTGAAACAAATGGTGTCTGTCTGTATGCATCTTTCGATTCAGAATGTTAATCAAAAGTGGAAATTGATGCCATCAGACGAAGAAAATAGGTGACAGAATCATATTCAATCTAGTTTTTATTGTGTTTGGATGTGAGTTTTTTGTATGAGAGTGTATGAAAGAGTGCATGAGAGTGCGTGAGAGTGTACGAGAGCGCACGAGAGTGCATAAGAGAGTCCACGAGAGTGCATGGGAGAGTGCACGAGAGTGCATGAGAGGGTGCATGAGAGAGTGCACGAGAGTGCATGAGAGAGTGCACGAGAGTGCGTGGATAAGTTTATGTTTAAACATTTATTCTTTACATGAAAAATAATTAAAATAGCACAAATCTCATGCACTCTCTCATGCACTCTCGTGCACTTTCTCGTGCACTCTCTCGTGCACTCTCTCATGCACTTCGTGTACTCTCATGCACTCTCATGCACTCACATGCACTCTCGTGCACTCTCATGCACTCTCGTGCACTCTCGTGCACTCTCATACACTCTGCGGTGCGATTAGCTTCGTCCTCTGTATAATAAGGGCCTAAGAAAGCTAAAATTAGCTTTTTTGCTAATTTGCTAATTAAAATTAGCTAATTTGCCTAATCAGAGCGTATTACGGCTTGCTTCTGGCTTTTATATGGGAAGGCACTACACGCCAACAAAGGACCAAAGTGGTTAACCTATTTGGGACCTTATAAGGGCCCTTTGAGTTTATCGGGCAGCAATAATTAGAGCCGGAATCCAATTTTTAATAGGGATTTTGCCCGTGTTCGATATCAACACGTTTTTCTGGAACACGTGCTCATTGTAACATCTTTTCTGTTTTAATTATTTATTATGATATGTAGAATATTATTTTGTAATTCATTTTTGAGACTACACTGCAAAAACGCGTAGACTTTCACTTTGAAAGTATTTTAAATTAAAAAATTCCAGGTAAAAAATTCAAAACACTTGCCAAACGTTTTATTAAAAAATTTCAACCTATCCGAGTGTTTTATTTTAAAACGTTTAAGGGGGATCAACACTGCGATTTCTCAAAAATCAATGTTTTTTTAAGTTTTTTTTCCTCTGGTTATATAAAAGAAATAAAATTTGAAACGTTAGCAGTAGGAAATATATTAGTTTCTGCTTTATAAAATATATTTTTCCATTACAAAATACTTATACTCAATATATCGTAGAGGGCGCTGATTCTCTCAATGCACGGCGCGGACCAGCTTACGGCCGCGCGGCTAAGGGTTGCGGAAGTCATTTAAAAATAACAATTAAATTTTTTTATGAAAGTACATATAAATATCTTTAGTTAAGGGAATGAAGAGTAGGGGATTGTTTTCCACGAAATAGCAGCATACTAAAAAAATAGCTCAAAATTATCGTGTTTTTTTGTTCATTTATTTATTTAAAAAAAAAGTATCAAAGATAAAATCATTTTCCTACGCTTAAAATTGAGCTTTCTACCTGCGCGGCCAATTCGAAAAATGGAGTCTGGATAAAAACGGCTATGAAAACCGAGAGCGCTTGACCGGCGCGCTTAAATAAGCCGCGGCTGGCGAGCATCATGACGCAAAAAATGCTGTCATATGTTTATTTTCACGAATTTCGTAATGATATTTTTACACATGATTCTACACATATTATATTATCGAAAAATGCAAACAAATCGATTTCCGCCACATTGTTGTTCCCCTTAAGGAGAGGTTGGACCCAAAAATCATGAAAAATTGAAATAATTTCTTTGCAGTTTTGAGTACTTTTATTTTTTTACTATGATTTAGTGAAAGTTAAATTTTGATATGAGTATTATGAATGATGTTCTTTTAACAATTTTTTCTCGAGTCCACTCAAAAAACAAAATATCCAAAAAATTGCGTGATTTCATAAAAAATTGCGGATCTTAGCCATTTTGATTTCAAAATGTATAACCGAACGTATAATCTCCAAGCGTCTTAATGTTTCAAAACGTTTTAATTTGAAACGTTTCCCGTAAGATACTTCTTAAATGAAACAGAAAAGCCATTTTAACACTAAGTAGGGTCAACCGGGGTAAGAGTGAGACAAAAAGGCAAAGTTATTTTTCAACTTGATGTAACTTTAGTAAATAAGAATATTTTGGCCTGCGTTTTTTCAATAAGTTAATCGAACCCTATTAAATGAGAAAATGACGTTGGAAATTGAAAAATTATTATGCGGAAAGAAATAAATATTAGTTTTATAACCTACCTAAATTTTCACAATAACCTCGTAGACTGGGGTAAATTGTGACACTAAATGGGGTAATTGTGATTTAACGAATAATTGTTATTGCCAACAATTTTTTATGGTTGATCTTAGGAAATACAATAATCCCTTATCTAAATAATATCATAAACATGCATACAAATTTATTCCATAGAAAATTATGAGAAATATCATAATGTATTTAAAATTATAAAATATTATTCACAAAAACTATGCTAAGCTATATTTATTGATAATGATGCAATAATTTATTATAACTTCCAAAATTCTGTCACATAGGTGTATATAAACTCATATATGGCATATTCATAAAAATAGCCTATTACAGATACTATAGCGTCACAGTTCTCCTGTACTTTGTAAATGATATGGGGTAATTTTGATTTAATTTTTTACATAAAATATTACTTAACAAAATATTTTTGAAAGATGGATCAAGTTTAACAGATTGTAACTAAATAAAATTAATCATTGTAGTCATAAAAATGTCTACATTTTTTAATATAAACTAACTTTAAATAGAACGCTCAAAACTTTAAACATAAAAGATTTGTGTAGTGTAGAATAAAAATTGAAAAAACAATAACAATTTTTCAATAATTTTAGTTCAAACTTCATCAGTATTGTTTGTAAGACATGATAGAACAATATTCTCTTTTGTATTCTCCTTTGTATTTTATTATTAATAATTAGCCTGTCACAAATTACCTCGCCCTCACGGACGAAAATATAAACCAAAAATGTAAAAAAAATATATATTTTTTATAAAAATTTTAATAGTTTGGTTATAAAATTTATGAGGGTACTATTGCCGCTTTTTTTAAAATTTTATATAATCAGTATATAAAAAAAAATATAAAATCCGCATAAAAAAAATATATATTTTTGTCTATATTATAGAATATTATTAAATAAAAAAATGTTAATTATTGATTTTTTAATTTGTTTTTTATAACTTTTATTGTTTTTAAGAACATTTTAAACTTTTTTTATATATTAAACTGGAAATTGCGATTTCAAACTTGTTTTGATGTTTGAGGATTCGGAACCCGTGCCCCCATAATATTATGACATTGTTCTTAATCACCCTATCACTATTTCGTATGCATGAACATTGTTTTATTGAGTGTATATATTATATATATACTCCAAGTATAT
>JAPYZS010002648.1:0-14649 GCA_030522925.1 Trissolcus japonicus
TCGTCTCAAAGGACTGCTATCCTTTGTTCAAAAGGTTTGCACGTGCTGTGCTCGAGACACCCAGAGTGAATCCAGAGGAAGGAGAAGCTGAGTGAGCGTAATCTGGAGCGTTATACCCGATTCGAACAACCATTCTCTCTTGGGCTCTCGAACCATAGAGATGCTTTGACCCCAACTTCTGTTGGACAAGTCCGGTTGCTGTGGCAAGAGAGCTTATCGAACGTCTTTTTACTACGTTAACCGTTCCACGGTTGCGTAGTGCGCCAACACCCATTAGGGTGTTGGTGCCTCGAACAAAACATACTTATGAGTCGTGATGAGGTTCCGTTTCCAACTTCGGTTGGATAGGTTCTCTTAGCGGCAAGTAGGTAATTCGAACGTGTTTTTCTGCGTATCCTGTGCCTTAGATACGCAGCCTCACAACTAAATGTGTCGAACGTGGTTTCTCTCTTTATAGCGTATTGCGTCGGAACGGCTTGGGGGAGCTGTTCTAGTGGACCACGGTCCGTGACGTGCGCCGGCGATAGAATGATTGTCCTCGATCACTCAAGATTCTTTCCTTACCTCGTATGGTGCAGGCTCAGATACATCTGGGATCTATCGGTCCCCGGTTGTATGCTAAATTGGAAAGATTCGAGGGTCGCACGTTTTCCCGTCGAACGATTATAGCGAACACGTGCAATCGGATGGCTATGCATCCCTGGGAGTGTGGAGCTACTCGAAAAGGAACAACAATTCCTTTCGCCGTGATCTGAAAGGTGATTTGCGAGTTGTAATGATCAAGACCACTGGACGTCCGTCCTGATTACGGACGCTCCTGGGTCGACCAAAATCGGCCTGTTTCCCTACTTGAATGAGTGGCATGGATAGTAAGGTAAAAGGGCCACGGTAGGGACCTTCGAGTCTCATCCTCAACTATCGGGCACCACTATCGGTATCGAACGTAAAATAGCGGTACGCTGGGCGGAGGATTACAAAACTCCTAGCCAAGACTGCACGACGTGCTCGGTCACTGTCGTGCAGCCTGTCCTTCAATTGTAATGGACTCTGCGGGGTAGACGTTTGCCACCAGATAGAAAGTAACAATGATGGGGTTATACCAACATCTTTCGAGTGAGTAGTCTTTCTGAGTCAACGTGGACTCTGATTCAGACGCGCTGTCTCTCAGACAGTGATAGCACAGAACCACCTGCCATTCTGGGCCGCTGAGTACGCCCCAGGGATTAAAAAGGGCGAGTCTAGAAAAGAATTAGCCTTCGAGCTGAAAAATAATGCCTTTCGTTAGTGTCGGTCGCGAATGGTTAGATCCCTGGTCCGTCGATCGTGCTCCACAAGTGCCTTATTCTCTTTATTTCTAAAGATTCTCTTCATTTCTAAAGATTCTTCTTCATTTCTAATGATTTCTGACCTCAAGGTCGCTTACAAATGAAAAAGAGAAAACACACACCATGCCCGTCGCATGTTGTCTCCGAAAAAATACTTTTCAGGGAGTCTGAGGAAATCCATGGGCTCTCCTCAGGAGCTTCCGAATGCTTAAATGAAATGCAACGTTACAGTACATTTTCTATTATTTTTTAATAAATTTTCTATAAAATTTTTAATAAATTTTTTAATAAAAAATTTAATTAATTTTTTAATGAATTTAAAATCCTTAAGAAAAATAAACCTACACTTTTATTTAGAAAAAAAATCCAGTTTAATACAAAATATTAAAAACATGTCATTTTATCCTCGTGAATTATTTCTTACTGACCATATGTAAGTAAAATATGAACCTGCCATTCGAGATGTCTAAAAAGTTTTAAAACCTTTTTTTTTATTCCACAACAGGATATATTAAAAGAAAAAAGAAATTCAGCACTATTAACCAAGAAAAACATGCAAAGTGTCACATTTCTTTTTACCATCAGTGTATGAAAATTTGTAATATATCACCTGAACAAATAATTCCATTGATACAATAATTATATTATAACCACTAAGTATTATTGCATACTGACACCTTGCTTGGAATATATTGAATATTATCAATATTTTTTTTGGTAAATTTATCCACGATGAATTGTAACTGAGAAATTGACGAATAAAAATTAAATTCAATGAAATATGTCGATTTTTAGTTCTACTTATCGGCGTACAAAGCCATTCCAAATTTAGAGTTAGCTTCTAGAAAAACTTCACCCACGGAACATATAGTAATGAACACGCCCATTGATGTTAATATAATTGGTAAAATTGGTAAAAATTTCAGCGGCGTATTAATATATAACGTAATCTGAAAAAAATTCATTGCATAATATTTTGTTTCATTTTGTAATTCTGACAACAAAAAGTAATTTTTCATTTTAAAACATTTCTCGAAAGATTCCGAGTAAAACTGACAATAAGTATTTTAAAATTGTGAACAAAATAAAACATTTTATTTTTAAGGAGACTGGCAAGAGAATTGACTAATTTCTATAATTTCTTATCAATCCCGTTAATTTGAGTAGGATGATGAGCTTTTAGGTCCCCTTTGATAATCCACATAAATAACCTCTGAAATAAAACATTTGTTTATGTTTATAAACAAAAATATATGTTGTAAGATCCATAAATGCTCCAGGGAACTTAATTTTTAACCAATACCAATTTCATTGTCGCCATTTTATTCGTCATTTAGATTACAAATACAAACTGTACTGACAAATTTTTGATTAATATAAAGACGAAAAATTTATGGACAATAATGTAAAATAAGCAAAAAAACGCCAAAAAATCATGTTTTTTTCACTCTTTTGGTTATAACTTTGCTAAAAATTGTTGTAATTACAATCCATCAGTAAAGATTGTAGTAAACTAAAATCCGATCATTTAGAAAAAAAATTAATTCATTTCGATGAAAAATAAGCTTCCTGGAATATTTCGAATTTAAAGAATTGGAAAACAAAAGTTTCCGAGAAAAACGAATTCAAAGTCTACTTCAACTTTTCCAATGTTACAATCACAACTACATTATCATTTCTTCTGAAATTTAAATCTGCTATTCCTGGGTCAGACCGGCGGTTTTGATTTGTTGATTGCTTTTATTCAATTACATTTTTGTGTAAAAGGTTTTTGGAAAGATAAAACGTGCGACAATGAATGAACATCATATTTGCAGTGACAATGTTGACTTGTTTACAAATTTTGACAGATATTTCTGTAAACTTTAACGCGGTGCTTCTTCCGCGGTGATCGATTCTCGGGTCCTAGGGTCGGGAAATATGACGGGTGCCAAGTCGTTTACGGGTTACGGCCAACCATTTTAAACAGGGAACAACTAAACGGGAACAAGCCTAACGGGGCGGCTAGCTCGTCAGGGCGTGCGCTCGACTTTTATATGGCACACTATATAAACGGGAATGTATCGGAACAGGGGAGAGACCAAAAAACTGGATTTAAAAAAAGTCGTTTATCATACCGTCTCGTAGTGGGGTGATACCAGGGCATTTTACATGGGGCCTAGTGTACCGTGGAAACGACATGGAAGAGAGAGATAGATAGATAGCGTTTATTTAGCTTCCTCATCTAGTTGTATGAGCATATAAGACAAGGAGGGCTTTGCCCCCTCGGCGCTTCGCGCCTCCCTCCATATATACCAAAATCAAGAATAAAAATATAAATTGAATGAATATTGAAAAAGTTAGCATAAATAAGTAAGTATCTAAGTAATAAAACAATGATTGTACATGCTATGAAATAAAATACAGTAATTATTAAATAATTTATTACTTTAATGGGTGAATTTACAAAAACTTTACAACCAGTGTCCTTCATCTTTTTTTACCAGAAAAGCTTTTATTTTTGTAAGCTTATAATTTATCGGAGTGTTGGTTTTTTAGACCACATTGAGAAAATGCAATGAAATAGTAAAGAATTCATGAATATGTAACATTTATACTACGAAACTGAACGAAAATGTAAGCTCCGTCGCATGTCCTGACTTAAATTTTTTGATTGAGGTGTATCGGCAAGTCATCATACTCGATTAAAAACGATCGCGCAACGACAGTCAGTTCAGAGAAACTATAGAAGTTCTCATTTCTCTTTGTTATAGTCCAATAATCATGACTTCATCACAATCTAAATTCTATTTATTCATGTCCGGCATCACTCAGCCACTCCAGTCTCTGCTGAGCGCGTAGATGCTCTTCCAGCCTGTTAATACCTTCTTGGTAGGGCACCATAACTAGTCGCTGTGGAGGTAGATTCAGATGAGATCCCTCTTTCGCCAACTTGTCCGCTCACGCATTACCTTTCCATCCCGAGTGTCCTGGGATCCATGTAAAGTTGAGCCTATTATGTTCTGCCAGATTGTTTAGGGTTTCCCGTGTTTCTATGACGACTCTTGATAAGACTGCACTTTATCGTGCTGCACGATAAAGCCTTCAGTGCCACTTGGCTGTCCGTACAGATCCATACGGTTTCCTCGATTTCCCGATTGCCAACACCTCTGCCTGAAAGACGGTATTAGACGCGTATAATTTGACCGCGGCGCTGTCCGCCTGCCGTAGTCCGCAGTAGCCTTCTTCACCTTATCTCCCGTTTTGGAGCCGTCCGTGAACCAGATTTGGCCATGCCTTGGTTCCGCATTGTTTTTCCAGTCTTCTCTCGAGGGAATATAAACTTTCAAAAGTTGCCCCTCCAGGGAGACCAGCTTAATTTTATCTTGTAGCTCATCCTTTAGTGCTGCCAGCTTTCCTCTGAAGAGTTGTGAGAGCTCATTGCTCTATCCTACCAAGATGAGGTACATCCAATAAGACCCTCAGCACCAATGTGGGAATGCTCCTTTTCACTGAACGAATGCTTCGCAGGAATAGTGCTTGAAGTCTCTCAAGCTGTTTCCTGGCCGTCTTCAATTCAGTCCTTTTCCACCACACCATAGCGGCATAGCAAATTCAGCAAATTCTCTCTGTGCCGTAGCCGCTGGATCCTGTCTCTGGAGTGGGTACCTAATCCATCTGGATTTTTTCAGCAACCAAAGTCGGCTGCGTTTTATTTTGGGTTTCTGAATTTTTCATAAAAGTTCTACGAGTACTTAGGGAAAGGAGGTCCACCCATGCAGAGCCCCGCATATATGGGCGAGACTGAAATGAAAGGGGAGGTTACCAGGTATCCCCAGGGAACTGGTCGCGACACAGCTTTCCCTGTGCCATGCATCTCTCGGTGCGGTATCTGCACACCTTAAATTGGGGGCGCTAAAAGCTGATCCTGCGGGCTCTAGAGACCAGAAAATGTTACCACTGCTGTTTGGGACCGCGACACAACGGGAGGATCACTTTTTGGTCGCTTCCGGATAAGCTACTAGCCCCCCGAGGTTCTTCCCGCCATCTGAGCCCCGATGATGAGATCGAAGCCTCGACCATTTACAGTAGATGCGACCTGAGATCGCCCGGCGTGCCCCCGTGCCGTTCACCTGACCCCTCGAGGGGTCTTGATTCATGGAGAGCTCGTTTATAGGGAGAAACACCATTTACACGACAGAGCCCGTTTATAGGGATGTTCCACACACCCATCACGGTAAGCAGGCCGCGCGACCCCAAGTCCGGATGGCGTACCCCTTCCCAACTATTTCGTACGAAGCGCTGATAATAATCTGGATGTTGGGATAATTTTTCAAGAACCTACAACACGAAGGACAACAGCGACCCACTCAAGACTCCATGGAAGTGAAGGATTCGACTTCAAGCAGGAAAATAAAGAGGAGTGCTAAGGCTCTCTTACACCTGGAAAAGGATCTAATATAGGATGTTAAGTCGAGGAAAACCGTGGCCGATGAGATACAGGCGAAAGTGAGGAAAATGAGGGCTACCTTCGGGCTCAGTAAACCAGTTATTGGTCTCCTGGCGAAGACGCTAGACGTCTCCGTGACTGGTGGAGTCGTATGCAGACACGCTGAAATCTCCCCGATCCCCTATAAGAAAAAGAGGGCTTATAAAGGCTCCCCAGAGCAACAGAAACTAGACAGTCCGAGGCTATTCAAAAAGCCGAGGACATAAGGACGAAGCCGAACGAGCAGGGGACGCCTCAGTCGTTTGGAAATACTGCAAACCAGCAAAGCACCCCAAAGCGACAGGGAAAACAGCTGAGAGGAGAGCGACGCAAACAGATGAGATCATTGCGCCCAGATCAAAGTCACATTGTCAATCTACTTTTTTTATTACTGTAACGTAATGCCGAATATTACGTTTTAATTATATTACATTTCAATAACTGATAAAAATAAATGAATTGTATGATACGTCGCTTAAAAATACAATTACGGTAAAAGACATATTTTTCCCGTGTTTTATGATTAATAACACAACAAATTAACTCAACAGTTATGCAAAATTAAACAATTTATTATTTTATTAAAACATGAGTCAATCAACTCAATGAAACAGAGATGTCACGAATCGGCTGCTACAATTCGAAAGCATGACAAATTGATACACATCAATGCATACTAAATAGTTGAGATTTAAAATAAGATGTCAAAACACCATTCTTATGTATAACAAGTCGAACGTATCAATACAAGTATATTTACATTTTATGACCCTTCTTCACAAAAAGGAAAAAGACACTCGTAATTAAGATGTTAATTTAAAATTTTGGAAAAACTCATGAATTTTAGAAAGGAAAAACTAGCCCTTGACAAACCTCCCATACCTCCCTACTTTTTCCCAAGACAATTGTCCAATTGTCTTTTTACAATTTTCAATTTCCCCCATGTTAGAAAATTTAGATAAATAGAGTGTTCCTGGCCCAGACAAATCAGTCTTTTTTCCCGATTCATCCGGTAGACTCATCTTCTTGAAATTGTTGTCCCCAAATTGTTCAACAGCAAGAAAAACTTAGCCTGACTGTCCCCAAGTAGTTCAGCAAGCAAGTTAACAGAGTCTACCCAAAAGAACTTGGAAAAGTAATTTAGAAGTTCGCGAAATCTTAACAAAAATACAAGTCAGTGAAGACCTAGCAAGTTGTTCGCTTAGCCAACTGCACGGACAATCCCTGGACAGTAAGATCACTTGTTGCTGTTGCTGTACTTCTTTACTCGTATCCACAAAAGTAAGAACAAATCTTTGAGCTAACCTTACTTATTAACACTTATCGTGTCAAGGTGTATGTCTTTTCAGACTATTCTTGATCATATAATTTGTTAAATCTATTCAAATTAACACCTTATTTTCCATCACATTTACTCGCTGTCAATATTGAGTGTATATCTTTATTTGATTTCACTGATTTGTACAACCTGTTGTGTGTTACTTTTACAAGCTGTTGCTCTAATGTGTATGTCTTGGTTTGACTACATTAAGGCATACGGCCTGTGGATGACATTCACGAGTTGTTGAATATGTATGTCTTGATTTGACTACACTAAGGCATATGGCTCATGGATAAACACTTCGCCTTTTTCATTCAATATTAACACTTCATTTTTCTTCAGTGGATTATAGTGACCACATTGACTGTCAAAGTTATGCGACTTCCTTCCTCTCCTAAATCAATGAAGTCTTGGCCAACTCCTGAGTTGGAAAAAGGAATGACAGCCCTCACGCCATTTAAATCCCCTCAACCAAAACCAAGTATCATCCCATTACCAGATATTGTACAAAATAAGGCTATTAACAATAAAGTTAAAACGTTAGTTAGGCAAATTAGAAGTAAAATAAAGGATAGCGACCCTACTTTAGGTATAGAATTAAATGACATTAAATCCAACTATTCTGGCAGAGAGTTATTGAATAAACTCAAGGACTTTAAGGGTCAGATCAATGTCGGAATACAGGATAATAGTATGCAAGTAAATACTAAACAAATAAACTCCAATAACTCGACAATAAATAATTTTATTGGAGACCAGTTACCTAATCCATGTGGATTAAGTGAAATAGAATTAAAAGAGTTCTACGGTCACCAGTATGATAAAAATCTATTTGTATGCTCAACAATCTTCGCAAAAAAGAGAAATTATGTTCAAAGGGACAGTACATAAGTAATAGGTTAAGCAAACCAAGAAAAACCGTGGATATAAACTGAAAATTCTGTTTGAATGAATTATAAAACTTACTACAGCACTCTCTCTTCATTTATCCGCCCTACTCTCCTGTATTTGTGTGTTGAACCAAAATTAAAAATCATAAAATCGTTTGTTATTTCTCCGGACGTAACATTACAATCAATTATATATTAATTTAATAATACTTTAACATTTTGAAATTTATTCATAAATATTCACCCAATGCACTGTAACTCCCATGAAACTTCGATGTTTTGTTGACCAAATGTCAGCTGTGGGGGAAACGTAATCAACAAGTTGAAGCACATTTTGTATGTTTTATTTATTGTCACCAAAAGAATCATCGATTTTTCTGCCTAATTTTCGACGGGACATCACATTAAGACTCGGTTCAATGTCTGTTGGTTGTTTAAAAAATTAACCCGTGATTAATCTCACGAAATTCGGATTATCCACTGTCGATAACGGTTTCATACTGTTCACAACATAAGAATATATTTTTTCGTTTATCTTGAAGGAGCTTTTTCTGTCTGTTTGACGTTACATCAAACAGTTTCATTTGCTTTAGATTTTCATTGTGCCCAGGTACCGTTGTATCATCACTCATTTTTCTTTTTCTGTGAATTTTCGTTCACTTACCTACTTCAACGATCTCATTTGAATGCACGTGCTACAAACAAAAATTGATGTTTTAATTTTCAAGTTAAATACAAAAATGAAATATAATAATTCATCGAATGTTTGTGAAAGTAAAAGATTTACCTGTACGTACTTTTATGTGGAGATGAAAATTCGTTGAAACTTCCACTTAAAACGTTTTTTATCGTTTTTTTACATAATAAAAACTCTGCTTTAACAGAGTCTCCCCCAATTTGTTTAACTTTATAATACTTGTCCCCAACTAAAATAGGGGGTAATTTGAGTTTACCTCTTTTTTCAATTGAAAAATCACTTGAATTTTCATTTGCCTCACACATTTTAATACTTTTTGAAACGCACACGCGTTAACGACTTGAAATTGAAACCTCAACGAGACAGATAACGCATCTTGAATGACTATATTTACTCATACTCTCTAATCTTATTAACGCCGCTCATCAATGGCATCGCTGGTTTGAATGATTAAATCTTATTTTTTGAAAAATTATTCTTAAAAATATATTTTTAGATACCAGCTTTGAGATTAACTAATCTGATTCTAATTTTAGTAATTTTATCAATTTTAAATTGATAAATGGAATTTTTTTTAATTTAAAAGTATTTCAAGTATTTTAAACTTAAAATACTTTGATTTTGTGTATTTAAATACTTTTCAAAATACTTATTGTAAAACGTCCGAAAATACATGACTCAAAATACAAATGTATTTTAAATACGTATTTTAAAATACATGTATTGAAACACTGCCCAGCCCTATGTGGATCAAGTGAGAGATCTCAAGCTGCAGACATCATCTATGTCTGCAGCGTTTCCGCCTCACCAAATGCCACCATCGAAGACTAACAACTTTTGCTTGACCAAATTGCTGACGAACTCCGCGGCAGCCGTCTTGACATCATCGCTGGAGACTTCAACGCGTGCGCTACTGACTGGGGCAGCATAGTGTCCAAGAGACGTGGCGAGTATCTGCTGGATGTATTCTCCTCGCTGGATGTGGTGTCTCTCAATACTGGTACCACCCCAACATTCACAAGAAACTAGAATAGCGCGGTCATCGATGTCGTATTTGTGAGTGAAATCTTGGCTCCATCTTTAGCTCCATTGTGTCGTGAAAAATCAGTGACCACTACACGCATAGCGACCACCAGGCGATTACCTTCGAGATGGTAACAACCCAGGGACCGAGGAACCGAGGCAACGAGAACCGAGGCACGCGCCTGGAATCCTCGTTCATTCGACCGAACAGCGTTTACCACCATGCTAGAGGGTAACGTGGAACTGGAGGGCACGCCAGAGGACTGAACAGTGCAACTGAGGACACTCCTCACAAATGCTTGCGATGCGTCTGAGACCAGGCGATCGAACGTAGGCCTGCTTATTGGTGGAGCGAGAAAATTGCCGAACTTTGCAAGCGTTGCCTTCATGCGAGAAGACGAGCACAACGAGCAAGAGGCCTTCCGAACTTTGCTGCTTTCAGGGAGCAATACGCTAATGCCAGGAGAACCTCCGGCAAAGCCATGAAGGTTATTAATCGGCGAGGATGGAGAGAACTGTGCAGAGAAGTAGAGAAGAAACTTTGGGGAAGACCCAATAAAATGGTCATGGCTAGGTTGAGAACTCAGAGATCAGCAACTCCATCTTGTCCTTTTTGGACAAGATAGTAAGAGCCCTATTTTCTCATTAACCGGAAAGCCCACTCTTAACTAGCTTACCAGAAGACTCCCAACAAGTACCACTGATCACGAGTAAAGAGCTGTTGAAGGCCGCCCTGAAGATCGGAGATACCAAGGCTCCAGGCCCCGACGGGATATCAAACATGGCCCCTAATGCTGCCATCAGGTTTAGACCGGACATATTTTTAAGGGTCTAAAATGCCTGCCTCAGAGAAGGAAAATTCCCAGAATGTTGAAAACAACAGCACCTGGTCCTCCTACCAAAGGGTGATAAACCACCCAATAAACCTTCATTCTATCGCCCCATCTGCCTGCTGTACACAGTCGGAAAAGTGCTCGAGAGGATTATCTGCAACAGATTGAAGGTCTTCAGTGAGGAAAATCAAGGCCTTTTTGACTACCAGTTCGGGTTCCGCAAAGCCAGATCAGCAATAGACGCTATAGAAAAATTCGAAGCTATCGCCCGAGATAGCTTCGAATCTCTCCCAGCCAATAGCTGGGACAAGCTAGATGAGAGGTACGAAAAGGTACCGCGTTATCGTGACCCTTGATTTCAAGAATGCGTTCAACTCAGCCAAATGGTACTATATATTGAACGAACTACAGAAGATAGAGGTTTCATCCTACCTCCGTAGGATTATCGTCAGCTAGTTCTCGTCTCGTATCTTGATGTACGACTCAGAGACAGGAATGAGATCGTACAGAGTGACAGCAGGTGCTCCGCAGGGCTCAGACCTTCGCCCATTACTGTGGAACATCATGTACAATTTGGTATTGATGCTGCCAATACCTAAAGGTTCTACAGAAGTGAGGTTTGCGGAAGATTTTTCCATAGAGAAAAAAATTTTTAGTCAAATCACGTCACTCAACTGATTATGCTACGTACTTATAAGTTATCTGTATAAGATTTTGAGTTGTTACGCAAAATCGAGTGACTTTAATCAAAATATTTTCAAACTATATTGAAATTGGTTTTGTAAGAAACATTCCTGTCAGATGAACTTATTTTTCAATTATTCATCAATTAACCGGTTATGAATGTTAACTTTACGGGAAATTGTTATCATTACAATTCCATCAGCGAATCAGTAAGATTAACAGTAATATGTGGAATCATGACTACTCTTTCTTAAGAAGCTCCAATCATGACAATTCCTCTGATGACTGTCGCTGCGATGCGTGATGCAGATTCCAGTTCCACTTCAGGGTAGCGATGTATTCAAAACATACAAAAGGATAGCAGTTGCGCCTATACCGTCGCTTTCGATTGAAAAGGTTTTCATTTGAGAGAGACTGTTAGATATTCTATTTTTTTCTCATACTCCATAATTATTTACATTCGTGGAGGGAAGAAAGAGAATCAATACCAAATGGCACCTTTTTTAACTAAAGTGACGATTTTCAATATGAGCATATGGGGCGGAACGCCAGACATCTCAAGAAATTCAAAATTCAATCGGATATTGTACTGCGTCATCGTTGTTCATCAAGAAATTATAAGATGTGTAAACTGTCGCTTCTTCTGGTGTTAGTATTAATATCGTGTCATTGGAATGATTTCCAATGTCGCTTGTGGGAGCCAAGATAGCTCTTTCAAATCAATCAAGTCTCCATGTTTATGTAAATATCAGGAAATACTGCGGTAATGTCATAATTAGTAGAGTGCACGATATTACATAATTTCGGAGAAAGTGTAATTCGAGCATTTTTGTCAGTTTACCACGAAATATTACTGATTTGGAAGAGGGTGGCAACGAAAGTGTAGTTTTATCGCTGTGGACTAACAACCTTATATTTGTATTGAAAGTGTGAATGATTCGATTCCAACAGTTTCAAGTTTGTTGATAATTTGTATTCATAAAAATTCGTTATTTATGATAAAAATATCGCATCGTTTCGGATACACGATAATTACCTGATAAGGAAATTATATCTTATTGATAAAAATGATATTCTTCTCATGAACACGATCACAACCAATAAAATCTAGACTGCGTTGTTCAGTTTGAGTATGAGTATCTTTAGACAATGGTTCCTTAAATTGATTTCAAAGAGGGAGAGGATTGGAAAACCTCACAGGAGGTCAATATGATGGAAAATGAAAGTCCAATGCTACAGCCTCTTCCCGTGAAAGGAAATCCAATGCTGCAGCCTCTTCCGAAGCAAAATTTCAGTGATCAGTGTTCTGCAAAACACCTTATGGTTCCTTCAATTGATTCCAAAGAGGGAGAGGATTGGAAAACCTCACAGGAGGTCAATATGATGGAGAATGAAAGTCCAATGCTACAGCCTCTTCCGAAGCAAAATTTCAATGATCAGTGTTCTGCAAAACACCTTATAGCTCAAACGCTTCTTGTAGGTTTGATTTTCCTTACCGTTGATTGTTTGGAGAACAGCGAAAGATATTGGAATTTTCCTAACCGTCAGTAGAAGTCGTGAGCAAAAACACTCGAATAGATTCGGATGAACTGCATACATACGACCAACTGCATGAACTTTTCCCACTGTTGGCTTATCAGGGCCAACAAAGACTCCTTGTTTGGTACTTTTTGATAATCTTAAAGTTGCATTTTACGTAAAATAATTGAAAACTTTAGAATGTAGTAATGTCTTAGCGAAATTGTCGATTTAGCACTAAGCCAATCATCGCAGACCATTTTCTAGATGGATAGATAATTGTACATCAGGTGGAAAACGAATCGCTCCGTTAGTGCTGATATCGCGCCCAGCTTGATACGTTTGTACCTCATCTCGATGGGTCTAACGAAGAAGGTGTTATCTCAAATTCAAACTTGAAAAAGGTTCTATCTCGTTATGAGATTGAAAAAGGTACCATTTCAAATTAAACTTGAAAAAAGGGTTATCTCGGAGTAATGTTGAAGAAGGTGCTATCTTAAAATATGCTTGAAGAAGGTGCTATCCCAGAAATTGCTCGATAAAAACCAAATTCGTTTTTCCCCAATTTTAAGTTTTTTGGTCAATTTTTGTATACAATTTTAATTTTGTCATGAAATTATGCATGATAAAAAATGTGAATCTGCTTTAAACCTAAAAGATGAAATTTTGATTAAATCAAAATTGAAATCGGAATTGCTCGAATTTAAAAAACCAAAACTTTTGTTTACAAAATTTTAATCACTCATGATGTCTTCTTTTATAAATATTTATTAAAAAACTAAGTTCTTAAAGAAAAAGTCAATATTTAAAACACTTTTAATTTCAATTTGAACTCAAAAAATTTTGTTTTCAAATAAAATTTATGAGATTTAAATTAAAAAAAATCGTTCAATACATTTCAGTAGTTATTGTTTTAAAAATATTGTTTCAACAATTTTTCAGAAAAATTTTTAATACTAATTGAATCATAAAAAATTAATTTAGAAGATCAATTAAACAAAATAACTTTTTGTTGCCGACCAATCTCTGAGGTAGCACCTTTTTCAAGCACATTTTGAGATGAACAACTCCAGCAACTGGAGTTGTTCATCTTCAGAAACGTCTATGATGCCTGCCTGGAAGAGTGAAAGTTTCCTGAGTGCTGGAAGCAGCAACACTTGGTTCTGTTGCCAAAAGGAGACAACCCACCGAACGAGCCCTCATCCTATCGACCAATTTATTATATACAATATAATCAGAATGGGGCCCAGGCAGAATACCATATTTTACTTCGCGTTCATCTGACAACATACCATTAACATATGTACATTGTATTCTGTCAAATATATAGGTTTTAAACCAGTCAAGAACTGGTTTACCTCTTATACCACAAAAAAATAACTTATTAACTGAAATATTTCTATCTATTGTTTCGAATGCGCGCTTATTGTCAATAAAAATAATCCTGACATATTTTATTTTGCTTATTGCGGTTGTCCGTTGGTCTGACACTAGCTGTAACGCAGTTTCGCATAAAAATTTATTTCGGATGCCTGATTGTTCTCTAATTAAAATATGATTTCCATTCAAACATTTTTATAATTGTTGTTTTTCAACTAACTCAACTAACTAACTAAGTGATTTTCGATCAATAAATCGATTTCTAATGTATGAGAAAAGAACCCCTCACAAATCAAATGGAAATCAGCTTTCAGTCAAATCGTCTGTAATTTTAGTATGTTTAGAGGAAGTCGAGCTGATTGAAAGTCATCATGGGCACGAAGCTCGAATCTTCACACTTTTTGAGTTTGTGCCGTTTTGAAAATCTCGATTCGGAAAAAAGTGAATATTTTTTGGATGGGTTTTTATCATAAGTTGGCTTTATTCTTGCAGTACACACATCCCTGATCA
>JAPYZS010002651.1:0-11748 GCA_030522925.1 Trissolcus japonicus
GTATATGTCTAAATTAAAGGAAAAAACAAATTATTTAAATTATTTTTACAAAATAGGCCCTTATCGTAAATCTGCGATATTCAAATAGGCCGTTTTTCGTCACTTCAAGTGAAATTTCTGAAATAGGCCAACTTATAATTAATTTCAAATAGGCCCTTGTTCGTTAAAACGAAGGGAATTTGAAATAGGCCGTTTTGTATCTATTAAATGAAATAGGCCCCTTTTCTTCTGGGGCGACGAAATGTTCATTCTATAATTTGCATGTTCAATTGTATCGTTGAATTTGATAATGTTTGTTTTAGGTGTTATTTATTTGATGTTCCTCCTTTCGAGAGAGAAATTACGACGGCGGAAATTGGATTGTACTCTTATCCACAAACTGCTTCTTACCTCCCAACCAATTATTTATGGGTAAAAAACGGTGATCATCGTTTGCGCCAAAATGCCTTTATCTACGTATCATATGCGCCAACATAAAATATCATTTGCGCCAATAAAAAATTATATTAAAATTAAAAATAAACTTAAAATAGAATTTAACTTTTACATTTCAAACTATGTTCTATATTTAATAAATTTTATTTCATAAATAACACTCAAGAGTATTGCACACAAGTTTAAAAAATATTGTTTTTCATTTAAAAAATATTAAATTATATTGTGGCGCAAATGATATCTCTTTGGCGCAAGTGATTTGTTTCATTTGGCGCAAATGATACATCAAAAAGTGGCGCAAATGATATGTCACTGGTAAAGGTCATTGGCGCAAATGATATACAGCCGGTAAAAAATCCATCAAAAAATGTGTCGAATTTCTTTCTTTTTCATAAAGCTATTTTTTAATTGAAAAACAATGTGAACAATTAAAAGCACTCCAACATCTGGAATGTTTTGTTTAAAAATGTTTTACAGTGTGAATGGTTGCAATTTTTTCTTCTAATTTTTAGGTCATGGTGTATGGATTACCGCTTGTACTAATTATTGTCACATATATAATAAGGAGAAGTAATGCGGATCTTTGGAACTCCTTTCTGGCGGCCTCATTGGCATTGGTATTAAACGGATGTATCACCGATTCAATCAAAGCGGTAGTTGGTAATTAATCATTCAACTTTTTCAAATCTCACAATGGAGAACTTCATTAATTTTTATCATAATTATATTTTTTGTATAAAATGGAATTGTAACTAAATTACGTTTTTAAAAAGTCTGCGTTTTTTTATAAGTTAATCGAACCCTATTAAATGAAAAGATGACGTTTGAAATTGAAAAATTATTATACAGAAAAAAAATAATAATTAGTTTCATAACCTACCTAAATTTTCACAATTACCCTGTAGACCGGGGTAAATTGTCACACTATGTGGGGTAATTGTGATTTAACGAATAATTGTTATTGCCAACATCTTTTATGGTTGATCTTAGGAAATACAATAATCCCTTATTTAAATAACATCATAAACTTGCATACAAATTTGTTCCACAGAAAATTATTAGGAATATCATAATGTATTAAAAATTATAAAATATTAATCGCAAATCCTATGCTAGGCTATATTTATTAATTTTGATGTAATAATTTATTATAACTTTCAAAATTCTGTCACATAGGTGTATATAAACTGATATATGGCATATTCATAAAAATAGCCCATACTTAACAAACTGTTTTTGAATGGTGGATCAAGTTTAACAGATTGTAACTGAGTAAAATGAATCATTGAAGTCATAAAAATATTTGCATTTTTCAAAGAAAACTAACTTTGAATGGAATGCTCAAAACTTTAAACAGTAAAGATTTGTGTCGAATTTATGTTGAATAAAAATTGAATAAACAATAACAATTCTTCAATGATTTTAGTTCAAACTTCATCAGTATTGTTTGTAAGACATGGGAGAACAATATTCTCTTTTGATATAAAACATTTTTTGTATTTTGTTAATAATAATTAGTACCCCGATATCACAATTACCCCACTTGACCCTAATATAAACAAAATTTTCAGGTCGACCCAGGCCGGACTTTTTGAGTCGTTGTTTCAACGATTTCAATTTCAAAGAAGTTTTCATCAGATTGCCTGAGGAAGGTGTACTTTTAACCAGTCTCAATTGTACCGGAGACCCGAAAATAATTATGGATGGTCGGAGGTCGTTCCCCAGTGGACACTCTTCTTGTACGTACATCTAATTTTAATTCAACTTATATTTTGTAATTTTAATTTTAATTTTTTTTTTTTTTCAAAATTCATGTTCTTGTTTCAAGTTACGTTTGTGGCATTTACGTTTGCGGCTATGTATATGGCTGGCAAATTGCACACCTTTGACAGTTCGTCCCCCCGCCAAAGTTGGAAACTTTGCTTATTCTGGTTACCGTTTTTGTGCTCCTCAATTGTAGCTTTGAGTCGCACCTGTGATTACCATCATCATTGGCAAGGTAATTTCGAAAGAAATGTTCTAATTAAATTGGAAATTATGTTGACAAAAATTATATATTCAATTTTTTCTTTTCTTTTTTTCGAGCGAATATAATTTTATGAAAATGAACGCTCATTTCAATAACCATTTTCCAGACGTATCAGTCGGGTCGCTGCTGGGATTGACCATTGCTTATACGTGTTACCGATTTTATTACCCTGCATTAAATTCGCACTTGTGTCATAAACCGCATTCAGCTTCCACTGGCCGGGAGACGACCAAAAAGAACCCGTCAACTTGTTTACTCGTTTAATTTACATAAAACCTTTTTTGTACAATATTTTTTTTTATACTTCTCATTACTTGCTAATGAAAAAACATTTTTTTAAATACAATTTTTTTTTCGTTTTCCAACTTTTATGAATAATCTCTGTAAAAATATGTGGGAAAATTTTTGGATCAAACATTGTATAAACTTTTTTCATATTGTATAAAAATATGACTGTTTTCGATTAACCAAACGTCGATAAATAAAGTAAAAAGGAAATCCAAACATTACAAAAATCGATTAACGAATATTTTTTGTTGAATACAACATTATTTTATATTAAAATTTGAAATAATTGAATCAAATTATGAAATTGTGTAATTTCATTTTTTAATGTTCAATCGATACACATCTGCCTTTTGAGTTGCAACAATTCGCCACAGATGGCACGACTGACATTGTTGCGAAGGGGAATGACGCGACTTTGAAATTGTGGAAATTCTGTCGCGAAACGTCGTTGGGGTTTACGTTACAACGGTGGTGCAGTAATATTACAGGCTGTCACGCGCAATATCATGTACGCGTCGCAATCACGTGACATGTAAAATACATTATTTCCGGTTGTGCGCAATATCGCATGACATCTCGCATGAATATCTGGGTGATTGTACAGACACGCGTTTGATATATTGCTGATACCGTGCTCATCAATTAGCTCTGACGTTAAAATACATCAACGCCGTTGAAATATGATTCGGTCAAATAATTTTCGTCACGCTAATTTATTTTAAATAGCAAATCACAATTTTCGCACTTTTGACATGCACACCCCATTTATACCAACAACTGACAATTTGATCCTTGTCCTTGTCAACAATAACAGTTTCGAGGACACCGAGAAGGTCACAGGAATAAATTAAAAATTTACAAACAATAACAATCCTGGATTTTACAAATTGAAAGAAAAATTCGTTTTTGAATTTGACCAAAGGTTTCGGGGATCGACTAATTGACGGTAATTGTGTGGCCGAAAATATTGTTCTGCGCAATCGCAAATCTGGACTGCTCGGTAGGTGATAAAACAAGATGGCGGCTGGCCAAGATTGAATGTACAACCTATCCCGCGGTGACGATATTGATAAGCTGTTTGTTTTTGTTTTGGGACGATTTTGAAGGGCGGCTGAAGGGTGCCGATGAACCAACTCGGTAACGAAATACCCATAAGAGTGAATAGCGATGAAAATAATTGGGCATATCAAGCACTGGGTGTGATAAAATGTACGACGTCGAGGGATGCAGCGCGGTACCAAAAAAGGTAAAACAAAAGTGTCGCTGCGAGAGGAGAGAAAAGAGAGGTAGCGGATTGGTGCGGCAGGGCAGTTTTATAAATGCCATTACGCGAGGATGTTGTTGCGCTACCGGTGGTTAGCCGCGAGCGACTCGCGGAGCCGGTTCGAGACGAGGTGAACTGCCGGCTCTTAACGATCGGTCATTAAGCCGCAAACCAAATTGAGACGTCGAGCGCGCTCACTATAAGCTCATAACCAATTGAGCGGGGGGCCCTAATCTGCCCTACGTACATATTATCCGGATGGGCGCGGCACACCTTACTCAACGAGCCTTTTCCACGACGGAAACAATATCAGAAACAGAAAAAGCGAAACCAACTCAACGAGAGCAAAACGATCGAAGAATGATCACGATGCTTCTGATTTGAAAACAAAACTTTTCTGTAAATTATAACTGGCACCAGTTATCGGAATGTGCCAGTCATCGAATCTTGACAATGAAATAATTTAAACATAACTGGCAAATATTTGTTTATTATTTGTTATGTGGTTACCCTATAGCACATAATATTAAAAAATATTATGCTTATGTCCGCCTAAATAACATTTTATATTTATATAATTTCAAAAACCTAAATTAATATTTCAGAATTATTATTCAGAATTAATATCTAAGGTAGTTGTACGTATTATCGACATTTTCATTGACTATATTATAAAAATACATGTAAAAGTTCTTAGAATATTTTTTAAGTGTATGATAGAAGCTTATAAACTACTTGTTCGAAACAAATGAAAATCCTTTTCAATTAATTTTCACAACTTTTTCACATGAATTTTGAAAACAAAGTGTCGATAATTGGTGCAGATGACGAAAATAGGTACCACTACGTTATTATGTCCTTCTAATATTCTCTGAATATCTTGTGCTTATATTAGGATATTGAGATCTCTTTTATATTCATAATAAAAGATAAATAAATAAAAAATTAAATAAAAAAATATTAAATAAAAAATTGTTTGCACTGGCAGAAAATGACTAAATGTTTACTACTATTGTTAGAATAATAGAATTGTTTTTATTGGCAAAAGTATACACAGCCATCTTTAACTCCTAATATTGTTATGGTCCGATGGTGGCGCCATCAGTGGTCAACTTTTTGTACAAGAGTATCCAGAAAGTTGTTGTTTTTTTTGTTTTTTTATCACTGAAAACTGTTTGGAATTCCGGAAAACCGGAACTTGTGGATTTCCAAACTTGGCATCAGAGAAACCCGAAATTGAAATCAATTAGACGTATCCGTTCCGTTCGGTTCGGTGGAATTGCAAAATTTTTTGCAACTTAAGGAAAAGTAAGTAAGTATACAAAAATGCAGTCATTACCGTTTTTTGAAGTAAATATGTTAAGTTGAATGGTGATGAAAAGTTTGATTTGATGATATTTGTGTTGTAGGTTTTGTTGCAAGTTGGAACATCTGGTCTGGAGTAGGGGAGCGCCAATTTAGTAGCAGTTACCTTTAAAATTTGGAGCTGGCTACGTTTATGGAGAAGTTCAATCAATCAGAATGAATAAAAAAAGATATTTTGAAGTTGTCAAAACCAACAAAACGCCATGAGTAAGAGTGAGATAGCACGTGTACTACGCGATTCAAGAAAATTCCAAAACGCATAAAAATTGTCAACATTTTATTCAAATAATGATAAAAACACTTGAATCAGATCTCGAAAACACAGTAAATTAATTTCTTAAAATTTTTACCTAATTTGGTGAAAATTTCCATTATTTTTATAATTAGTTGCTAACTTGACTGCTGGAATTACTTAAAAAATTATTTAAATTTTGAACTCATTGAAAACTGTTATTTCAAAAATTCAACATTTGTTTGTTGTTGAACATATTCGATAGGCGTATCTGTGGCTGTGAGGCAAACCCAGTTAACGACCAGTTAAAAACATTAAAAAATAAAACTTTAAACATTTTTTTTTTTGGAGTTCTGAATAATGTTGAAACACGTGAATTATAGTTTTTTGATCCTCATAGAAACACTTCTTTAAGTTCGTCTTATAGAAGTAGATTAAAAAAAACGTAAAATAAATTTTCAACTTAAATGTACAAGAAAGCACTTAACTGGTTTTTACTCACAGCCACAGATATTTAATTCAATTCAAATGCGTGAAATCAGAAATAAAAAAAAAATGACAACAATTTTTGTCAAGTAATAAAAAAATCTCTTCGCGCGTATTGGTATAATCAATTTCGATTTCTCCACGTTGACGTGAGGCCGTTCGTGGGATTTCATTGCCCGCGTCTCTTTCTCTCTCTTTCTCGAGGCCCGTTTCACCGCCAAGCGTTAATTGGCCGGACCAATTAATTCTAACAAGTTTGCTCGATGTGATTAGCTCGCTGTCGTATACACTGCTGTAGAGTGTCGGGGATACCCCCGGAAAATCAAGAGAACCTGATCTGCAGCGTGTATCGCTTATACTTATGCTTTGTTAATTGAAAAAAACGAACAAAAAGAGAGGTATACACAGTCTGTTTTCGTGATAAGCAACTGGGGGAACACATGAAATAATCGCTTCAACGAATTTAATTTGTTAAATACCATACTCCGATTGCTATTTTATTACAACCATTTATTAATTCAATAATCAATTGACATCTGAATAAATAAATTGTTACATGAAATAAATTATACAATAGCGTTATTTGGATTTCGATTCGCGTCCGGCCGATGCGACACTATCGAAAATGCGCGAACCGAGTGCGAACCCGTTGTTGTAAAATGAATTCAACTGGCATGAGAAGTTTGACAAAAAGTATATTACAAGTCAGCGAATTGTATTATATTCCTCGTTATAAATTATTTGTCGAGCTCGTTATCTTGGGGAGGCATAAGATAAAGTCGACGACGCACAGGAGACAAGCTAACAAGAAGCTCGAATTTGAATTTTAAAGTCAATTGGGTGGTAGGATGGAAGGACACGGTAGGTCCTTTCGAATTCAGCAGGCGAGCCGAACCATTCATTCATTTCCAATACTCCTCAAAGATCGAACAATTTTTTTCCCCATCCGCGCGTTTTGTCTTTATATTTCACGATAAAGAATTTAACACGTCTGGCGAAAATAAGACGGCCTCATAGATTGAAAAGATTTTGTTGAGTAATTGTCCAGCAATTGTAGCGATTGTGCGATGTATCCCGGCCGATTCATCCTTTATCTCCTTCGGCGTTTACCAAATAATTGCTCAATTATGCACGTGGGACAGGGTGTGCGCAGTAATTGAGCGACCTATGCGACATTATTGATCTAAAGGGGACGCTCGTTTGCCTAACAAACCGATGGAGAGAGAAAGAGAGAGAGAAAGGAAAAAAAAATGCGCATTTCGCTGAATAGATTGTTCTAAGTCGAAAAAGAGGCCCGACACAATATAAATGCCTGCGGCGGAACCTATGATTCTAGAGGCTGTGTGTGATGCGCGCTGGAAAGTAAGCCAGGAGGCTGATTTATCGGCCAATTAGTCGAACGTAGCCAACTGCGCTTCTCTGCGAGCTCTTCTCTCCGCGCGCGGTCGTCTCACCTTGCTGATGATAGCCCGACCGACCGGCGCATTGACTAAAATGTCCGGCCACGAGAAAGAGAGAGAAGATGGATCTCCACCTCCAACTATAATAACTTTCTCTCTCTCTCCGCTGAGAATTATATGCTCCCGTTCCTTATCGCAATGGTATCTGCATTTTCGGTATTAACGAGAAGCTTCGCTTATTATATCGCCAATTATTGTTGCGCTAGGAATTTCAACTCAATTTCGTCGCCCTCTCTCCGGCTTACATTAATTATCTATTTGTTCCTGCACACTTATGTCCGCTCGCCATTAATTATGTCAATTATGCTAATGCGCCGATCGCGCGGCGCGCTTTCAGTTTTTTTCTCTCTCTATCCGCATTGCCGTCATATTGGCAACATTGACACTGCCTTTATACCGCTTCGGGGAATCCCTCTTGTTTGAATCCTCGATCTTTATCGATTTTTAAGAAAAATCCTCAACGCTCGGTCTTTAATTAAGGTGCTTTCCTAAGCCCCCGACGGTTCAGTGCTACGTAATCCAAAATTGCCGTCTTCGGAGGGTAACCTCAATTGAAAATCTGTGTCACGAACGAGATCAAGACATTTCGCACGAACCTTTTTTTTTTGTATTATTTTCTTTTATTTTCTTTTATGTAACTCAAAATTCATTACTGCTTTAAACAGAAAGTTCGCTGCTACGTCTTCTTAGAGGTGTCTGCAACTTTTTTTAAAAGGTTTTTGTGGCTCCTTGATTCTTTCAAGTAGCACCGATATTTCACACATATTTTCACGCTTGATTTTTATTTTTACATTTTTCTGTCGCAATTTTTTGTTGTCGCGGCTCTGACATTTAGCCTCGTTTTGTAAGCACTTTGTTACTGAAATACTGCTTCCACGTTCGGGACTGCGCGAATCATAATGGTATTTTCGTTCAATTAGTACGACTGCGTCGTAAATAAATGGCCGGGCGCTGCCGCGTGGATGGTAATTTCATTTCATGAAATTAATTAGACCTCTGATATCGCAGAAAAGAACTCGACTTTATGTCAATTTTTTTACCTCGTCGGCATCTCCAGAGCTTGTCACGGGTGTCTGTCAATGTCGGCCGCTTCAGTGTCGCCCCGTATCGGGCGAACATAGACGCTAAGAAAATTCCGACTAATTCAAGAACTTACGTCTTATAGTTATTGTAAATCAAAAATGAAAAACATTAAGTATTGGAGTAAAGATTTAATTATTGATAGAACATCTTTTGGAAGTTCTTTTGTGTGACTTCCGGTAAGAACCAGACATCCGGCACAAACTAGTGCATTCCATTTACACCAAAACACATTTGAACAAGAAATTTTTTTGTTCGCGATTTGGTCATAACTGAAGAAATTAAAATCTCTGTAGTTGACACAGATAATCAGGTCGCAGATAAGTTTTTTTTCAGTACAATAAA
Organism: Trissolcus japonicus; assembly: GCA_030522925.1. Lineage (NCBI taxonomy): Eukaryota > Metazoa > Arthropoda > Insecta > Hymenoptera > Scelionidae > Trissolcus > Trissolcus japonicus. The sequence goes on from JAPYZS010002651.1 coordinate 8,985, forward strand.
GAATTAGGGGAAAGGCTTGTATTTTGGGACAGCTTGTACCTTAGGACACGCTAATAAAAAATAGAAATTAAATAAATTTTACTAAAACACTGATGCATATCGTAGATAATGTCAGTAATGATTATAAAATTTAAGTTTTAGACATTTATCTTCATTAATTAGAAAGTTATTTAAAAAAATTATTTTTCGATACCTAAAACGGACTTTTGTAACATTTATTTAAACTTTAATTTTTAACATGCGGTTGATAACATTCCATAAAACTTTAAATTAATTGGAAGTATATTTATCAATGATAAAACTTGTATAATGTTAATTGATAAAAACAATATATTGTTTAAGTAATAACGAATGTAACGAAGGTAATAAAAAAACACATGCTTGTACCGTGGGATACGTCATGATATCAACAATTTGAGCCATTCAATAGCAAAAACAAAAACAGTCATACATCGTGATTACTTCAGAATTTGCCATTAATCATTTTTTTCTTTAATACTTCACTGTAATTAACTTATTTTTAATGATTTTTTTTAATGTATTCGGTCGCTAATTTGTGTTTTTATTACAATAAATTTGGTTAATATATTATTCTGCGGTGCCTATATTACCGACAATGTTACCTTTTTGTTGTTTTTGTTAAATTTCTTAAACACTGACATGAATATTGTGCTGATTTTGAGTTCATTCGATTTTCTCATTCGATGTGTGATTTCCAGGATCCGATTTTATGGGAAAGACGAGGTTACTAAATATAACGTCATTTCACAATGAATTACACTGTTTGTTGTTTCAAAATACTCTAAAATAAACAAAGAATTGAATGACATACAATTTTATCAACTTTTATATCAGCTTCGACAAGTTCGCCATCGACTTTGACATCTTCTTAATGTAGTAAAATATCTAAAGCTAGAAAGTTGATAATTTTCGAAATGTTAATGCAATCTGTTGATAAAAAAATGTTCAAGACAAATTGTCCCAAGGTACAATCCTTTCCGCTACTTGAAGACAACTCTTTAGATCTCAACCGAACTCTTCGGAACTCTGCAGGTCTCTGTGAGTCTGTTCGAGACTTCTTAGAACTCTTCCCGACGTCTTTCTATTTTTAATTCAAATTCGAAATCAATCTTTTGGTTTGAGGTTAGGACTGTAATCTGCCCTAACGTTGGACCAGACGTAAATTTCTACATAGGTATTTTGAAACAATATTTTTGACTCAAATCATTGTCATTGTGTAAACTCTTGTTCTATCTCGTTGGCACTTTCTTTTCGTCGTCGTTATATAGAAATAATAGGCCAGGCAACCGTCGACGTACATGCATACGTGATGACTCGTCCGCACTACCATTAGATTTCATTTCAGTTGCATTTAGTTGCACTGCGAACATAAACTCAAAAATTGATGTCCACATTTTTTAGCAGCGCCTCGCACTCCTTTGCGAATTTTAATTCAAAACAACTACTTGTCTCCCTGCGTGACACATGAATTCTAATTAATTTTATTTATATATACGGGTCCTGTCGCAACTTTTGGTATTTTTAATATAGTATTTTATTGATGTTTTCATGTTTGCATTTATTAAAATCTTCATAACAAAAAATATAAAAATAATAACAATCGAAAAATATCTGATAATAATTTTTTAATACCTGACATGGCAGATTAGCCGGAACCAAGATTATAGGTTAACTGGTGTGCCAACTCAATCGATCCGGAACTATATTTGATACAATGTATAAGGAAATTTGATAATCTTGCATTAATATATAGCTATACATACTGTATAGATGATTGTAGTTACCGGTGATGTGTTTGTTACAAAATTACAAATTGTGAATAAATCAATGTTGGATGAAACATTAATTGTGATTCAAGATCTAATTATATACAATTTTATGTACAAACAATTATCCGATCATTATAACTGGCACTGAAAAAACTAATTATCTCGTCATTTCGACAACATATTGTCACACAAATGAAGATTTCGGAGGTTGCTGTACATAAACACAACGATAGCCCCACATATGAGGCGTCATATTGCGAGCAATATGGCGCTTGCACGATAAAATTAAATATAGCGCTGAAGTTGGTAAGTGAGCATTTTCGATGCAACGACGACATGCAGTGACCGCTCACCTCCACCGGAGAGGACGCTGAGGATAAACGGCTGAAAAGCTTTACGAGTTTATACTTCATCGCCCTCGCGCAACTTATTGTCAAAATATGTTATACCGTGCATATCGCTTTAATATCCCGTCTGCGTATAATCGCAGTAGCATTAGTGTTCAACCCCAGGAGGTCCCATTAACTGTCACTGCGTGAATAAACTTATCTTAAGCACACGTGCCCGCTTAATTTTTTAATAACCGTTTGGGCGCCACTGGTATATTTCAACACACTGGAAATCGAAAAAAGGCTCAATCAATTCTAAACACATGATAACAATTGAAACGAATTCTAATTTTGAAAATTTCTTGCCAACCAAATTTGTTTTGCAATTTCACAACAACATCTGCTAACCTCAAAATTTATTGCAGGTTGTGATCGTGTGATTCCGGCGCGCGCACCAGTATTCGCAGCCAACTTCAGAGGCATCACCTTTTATTGAGGGAGGAGTCTTGAAATCTGCTGCCACGGAATTTACCATAGATAAACTGAAAAAAAAAATGCAACTATTATAGCACGAAACAAGTTCGAGCTATTAATATGTGGATTTTTTCGAGCTAAAATAGTTCGAAATTCAACCACTTAGGAATG
>JAPYZS010002652.1:0-11130 GCA_030522925.1 Trissolcus japonicus
GTCGCAATCATACGCGCGGACTTAGCCGCGGAGCGTCAAGTGCAATGAACGAGGATTGCAACTCTGCATTTTCGGGTTCCGTGACCCATCCACCTCCACCGTCTTAGGGCCGCGACCGCACGTAGCAATCAATTAATATATAAACACCTGATTATCCCATAATCAGTGCTCAGTCTTGGAGTAGCATCTGACAGTCCCCAAATTGTTCTGCAGAGCTACACGTCCGACCCGCAGACTCGATCATCCTCAAATTGTTTGCATGACGAGCTGCCCTAAGACACAAGACAGGTTCGCGCTCCGGACTTAGTCTCATTTTCGATCGACGGACTTAGTCTCTGTTCCGCCCAACGGACTTCTCTGTTCCGCCCAACGGACTTTGCTGCAGACTAGACTTGCAGACTATTGCCGAGTAACCAATCAGACCAAAATTATAAGTTCCCGTTTTAGTTATACAAAGTCGAGACCGCTCTCGACTCGCGACCGAAATTGTAAAGGATCGACACGTCTTAATAAAGACCAAATATTCAATTTAAAACGGGTGTAATTAAACTCAACAACCTCGGTGCGTGGTGTCGTTCTGAAAGGAGGGACATCACAAATAATTCCGGTAAATATTGTAAGGCCCTACTTTTCCCCATGTAAGGCCCTACTTTTCCCCACATATTGGCCAAAATCTGGCAATTTCTAAACAGAGCATTACACGCCAGATAAACGCCAGATTTAACTTTCATCCATTTTCATATAAGGGTCTTTAAGGGGCCTAATTGTTAATGCCCAATTAATGCGAGCCCTAATAGGCCCTACATAATTGTTCTATGGCTCGCCTATTAAGGGCCATAATAATTTTTAGGGGCCGCTCGAATATTTTTTTACTATTAGGGATAGGTAGAAAAGGTTGACAGCGATTGGTAGACAAAAACTTAATTAAATGAAATAAAATTAAATAAAAATAAATTAAATAAATAAAAAAAATTTATTATATATTTATAACTTGTTTGTCTTTATTTTTTAATTCCCCAGCTTTCCATTTTTCAGCTTGAATTATTTTAGAGTGGATTTTTAGAGTAAAATTAAAAAATTATCAGGAAGAGATAACGGGCATATGGTTTAAGCTCTTGACAGGATTCCTATATGATATATGAAGTATCGGTTATTAATTAATGTTATATGATTAAAAATATACCGTGATATTTTTACTACACGTGCGCCTGTAAAATAGGGATTCTTTCTTGATTCATTTCAGGATCGATATTTTTTGTATCTCAACACAAAAACGTTATTGGATATAATACAAGAAAGCCGTACGTAGAGGTATATGACAACGTGCAGATTATTTTCATCGATAATAACGCCCTGGCGTATAACATGATGCCTAATAAAATATTATCAAAACAGAGTTAATGCTGTATATATTTGTTGGGTATTACGTTGTTCATTGTTTTAAATTAAAAACGTGTAGTTTTTAATTTAAATTCATTTATAAGCTGAATAACGTATAAAAACATTGTTTTAAATGACGAATTTATTGAATTTAAATTCATATGTTTAATATAATGTTACAATTACGGCACGCGTCAATTTTATTAGTGATACATTGAATACTTATATTATATTCATCCATCATCTGCATCCCGTTTCATCTTAATATAAACATTAAATAAAAAAAAGAACTTGAAGTAATGAAGTAATTATTTTATTTCTGGAATGTAAGATGAGTTTCTATTTCAGTTTCAACTTCACGAAATAATTAAAAAAATTCTTACTTATTTATGATATGAGCATTTGCTGGGCACTCTGGCCGGACATTAGCAAGTGCCGACATTTAAATTCGTAGTTATGTTTTGGATGTTTTTCTGGGTCACAATAATTTTTGTATGGTGTCTCGGAAGTTTGCATCACAAGCCTTTTACGAAACTTGGAAGGCCCATTGATTTATTTCGTAAAAATGTTGACTTAGGTCGTTAGTACGTCGTTATTGCCATGATGGCATAGTGGAAGAAACGGAGAAACCGCGTTGACTGCTTAACCACGTCTGTTTTATGAAATTCAATCGTCACTCACCTCTAGGTTGAAATTTACATTTTCCGAGTTATTTTAATAAAAAAATGTTGAGATATAGCAGCTAATGATTTATAAAATATTTGAGCCCTTAGAATAACTTTCTTAAGTAATATCACGTTTATACTATCATCAACAATTCCACTAATGCGGCCGTATTACGGGATGATACTTAAGATTTAATAATTACCTTAATGTGAGTAAATGTTATTAATTAAAATTTATATAATTTATTTTTGCGGAAAAGGGAGAAAAATGATAAGCACATGAATTAATTGCGTTCCCTCTTTTATATAGCGATATATAGAAGATTTAGCGGACCTCTGTTATATAATTCACGAAAGTAAAATATTTTTAATTAAAGATTGCGTGAGATTATTTTTTCAAGTTTCTAACCACATATGATTTGCTTATTAAAATAAACCGTTGGCAAAAAACTAGAGAGAACATTAGGCAAAACAAATTGAATGCTGAAAGCAATTCGCTCCGAGTGCATCAAATATATATAAAAAGTGGAAGCGCTTTTGTACGTATCAGAATACAAACCCGCGCGAAGATAAAAAATTCTATTTAATGCGAACACTTGAAATGAAAATAATGCAAAGGATGAGAGTCTCATGATGAGACATATGCTGACGCGTAAACGGTGTTTATTTTCATGCAATAAACATGCAGCATGCGTCGGGGGCAAAAAGCACAGAGCCATTCTGCTAAATCGATGGCATAAATTATGGAAAGCTGAAAGCCCGCGCAGCCTAGCGAAGATGTGCATTATTTTTGCTTGTATAATATCGATGTGCACCCCGCCCTTATCCCTTACTAAATTGTTTACCCGAGAAAAAGCACCGAAAGGCAAACAAAAGCCGCGCATAATGGCTTGTTGTGTTATTGTTGTTCTGTTGGCGACGTTGCTCGGCATTTTATTCGCTTCTCGACTCTCACTGAATTTCGCGGACTCAGAAATATGTTATCTGCGCGCGAAAAACGACTTTTGTCCTCGAGAGCTCCTTCTTTCAGCGATTTTTTTTAATCGTGCAGCGCGCCGGCCATTACCCCGCATGTCGCGCAATTTCGCCGGAGCTTAAGTGAAAATTTTTCCGCAATTACGTGTCATTAAGTAACCGCAATCGTGTCACCTCTCGTTTGTTACAAAGAGTCCATTTCGTTTCTTATTCATTTCTTTATAATATTTTTCCCCAGCTTGTTTGTTTCACCCTTACACTTAGTTCGTATATAATTTTTGTCGTCATCTGCCCACCTACATAGCTCTCTTTCTTCTCCCTTTTATTTCTCTCTCTAAGTTATTTCGAAATTAAACACCGTGTCTACCCTGTCTCTGACTCAAAATATAATTAATTGAAGAAATTAAAGCTATCTCTCGGCGGGTGCTTATTTTCACAACGAAAATTCTGCACAAGACAGATGATGTCGTGGTATTGATAAAACGTAAGTTACTTATTGTGTATTATTTGTTAAATGGGTTTAAGTTGTCATGCTGACAAATGCGAATGATTAAGTCTGAAAAATTGCGTTATCAACGGTTAATTATACTTTCAGACTTGAAGATGAAAATCAGAAATAACTACTCAAATTACCCAACTCGCTCATATTTATTGGTCTTGCGGAAAAATTTTCAAGTTTGAGTTTCTAAGTTTATTACGAGTTGATTATCAAATAAGGGTTGTTATTTATTTTCGCAATTTTGAGACCGAAATTTCAATGATAAACTTTTCCAGAAAACGAAACTTGAAATTCGCAATATGAATAAAGATTTTGCGCTTTTTGATTACATACATAGTTATTGTTTTAATGTGCTTAACGAAACATGATGTTTGTTTTGTTTATATATTTTAGAAGCCTTGAAAGTATGGAAAATGATCCGTAGATATTTGGTTCCTCAAAATATGGACAAGTATATATACGTTACATATATATTACATATATACTGATTTTTACGTGAGTACGTTCCAAACCGTCATATAAAGTTAAGATTTTAATTAACACAATTTCTAATAAACCTCCCTTACTAGCAGGGTATGAAATTCCCTCACTGTTGTTTACCATCGGCATCGTCTAAAAATTCGCAATACAAGTAAATTAATAACAAGAACAATATCTTTCACAAGATGAGATGAATGTTGGGATGTTTCACACAGTGCCCCAACCTATCCGACTTACTGTCCCCAAGGGGAAGCCCAAGCGTACTCCCTTGGGACACTGCGAGCTTTTTTGTTAAATATTGAACAAAAAATGTTTGTATATCTCCCTCGCAATTGCAAATTTGGTTAAAAATAATATTTGTTAAATATTTTTTGCGAATATCTGGTAGAAAATCCTTGTATTTTAGTATTTCAAACATTTTATACGCGTCTCACGCAATATCAATATCAAGATATACGATTTTTTATGTTTCTATTTAACTAACAGTGGTTAAAATAAATCTTGCAACGTAAAACTTCCAAACTTCGCACACATATGTACCATGAATGTTGAAGTTAGTTCTACTGAAAATTCTGTAAAAAATTATAATTTTTCCACTGACGTTTTTATAATTACTTTTATAATTAAAAAACCTTAATTCAGAATAATGAAATATACTGGTCAAAATACAAAAAATGTAATACGTTGTAGGTTATTCTTATGAGAATGGTTGCGTTTTTTATTTGGACTAGTTATACTATTAAAAGTAATATCATTAACAAGCATAAAATCAAGTTTTATTGTAAAACACATCTAATATAAATTCAATTGTTTTTTATGTAAATTATCATAGTATTTTAGTTAAATGAAAAGTAACACATAATTTGATAACAAAGAAAAATCATACTTGTCCTTGGGTACAAGCCGCTCCCTCACCCCAAGAAATCACTATATAATTGCAACGGAAAACAGTATCCAATACAAAACTGATTAGTTATTCAAGTAAAATCGATAATTTTAATTACACAAAATGTATTGTATAAATATGTAGATGAGATGAATGTTAAAACTTGTTTTGATCCCCTCTATACTGTATATTTCAAGAGATAGGACTTTAGCCCCATTCAGAGAATAAAAACAAATAAACTATTTAAGTGCACTTAGAAAAATGTTATAGAACGTTTCTATGGGAAGACTCATCGTGGACTTAGTCTGTGAATTTTTCACAAATGAGTTCCATGCATCCATAGGATAATCCTGTGGGAACGTTCATTGAGAAGCATACCAACTTTTCATGACGTCTCTTTGGCGTTAGATTTCATGAAGTCCCATAGAATTATCCTATCACTTTTCTTTCCGTGTATGGACGTTGCAATGACGCAACATAAAACAAATTTTCAAAATTATCTATATTTAATAGAGCCTTCGATATGGCGGATAAATATTTTATAAAAATAATTTCAAGATTGTATGAGTACAGTTATGTATTGTAAAAATAAATAAAATAAAAACCAGAAGTTCCAACTTAAAAGAGGTTGAAAAAAAAAAATTATCAAAAATCTTATCATTTATATTTCTTGAATTATGTTTCTGGGATAAAAAAAATATACCGGGTACGTGGGAAGATCTGCATTTTTGTTGTGTAATTAGTAAAATTTTAAGAATGAAGAAAATTCTGTGAATTTTATCTGTTGTTTACTGCGCTGAAAGAGAAAGCCTGCAAGTTAAATCAGGCCATATATTTTTGTGGCGAGACAAGCGCGTACTTGAGTGAGAAAAGTGTTTTGTCAGAACCAATATAAAAAACTTGTTTAAAAAGTGAGATAAAATAAAAGTTGACGAAAAGTTCGGTATCTCTTTGTAAAATGTAAGATACTTTTCTTTATTATACACGTTGAAATTAAACCAACCACTTTATCCAACCTTTTACGATATTCCCGGTTTATCCAACTCTGCTATAGATGTATGATTTCTTTTATTCGTGAAATACGAAAAATCAAAGCGGCAATAAGTTGAACGACGATATATGGGAGAAGTGCTCGCGTTGGGCGATGATCGTACGGAACCTCTGATTTTGCTCAAAATTAATGTCTGCTATCAGAAGGCGCAGTTTACGCGGCAGAATTCGAGTATCTTAAGCATTATTGTTATGTCCTTTGCAATGTATTATTAACTTTGGTAAGACCGGGGCTAATTGGCATTTTGAACAACTTGGCGCAGTAGTTGTAACTTCCAACCTTGTCGCCATATAACGGCATTACCATACAAACTTATTGTAATCAACCGTGTCATTTTACTATAAAGTTGCTGACGCCGAGCGCAATTTTATGAACTCAGTTTACATATTTGCATGTTTCCGCAAGACATACGAGTCGATTCTCGCGAGTCCGGGCCGCGCGTGTGACATTTTATAACTGTCCGAGGGACTAAGTCAACATTCGACCAGATGCAAAAGTCGCCAACTTTTAACCAGTGTTGTCAACAATTAAGCCGCTGTTAACCTATTTTAATTACTCGGTAGCGCGTGCAAAACGAAAATAAAGCAAAACAAATCTCATTGATCAAACTTTGTTCATTTATATGGTCCATGTGCTCTCTCGTTCACTTAGAGATGACACATTCATACACCAGTTGTTTTGCCCCGAGCAACAGATACATACTCAAACTTTTTCCCCATCATTTTATCCCTCGAGCGGATTTTCCTATTTGAATCCACATTTTGTTGTTTTATTTTCGAATAATCTCGAGTCAACATTTTGTAGGGCTTGTCCTGTTAATTAATAGTAAATGAGCTCACAAACAATAAACGAAAAAAAGCTCTAATAGGGGTAATCTTTCTCGTATGTTAATTTATAATTGCTGTCCAACCCTCAAATCCCCAAATAATTGTATCATATTTTATACATTGACATTTTTTAGACTTTTTACGTTTACTATCACTATGTTCATTGAATCATATACTTATCGGGGCTTAATCGATTGGATTTATTTCGAAGATCATTATTAATGCAATTTCGGATTTTAAATTCTGGCTATTATTCGAAAAAAATGCAAGAAACATAAAAAAGTCAAAAAATTTGTTTGCCACATTTCACTTTTTTTTGTGTTAAAAAACAAAAATTTTCGTTACTCTGCGATAACGTTTTAAGGGTTCAGAGGCTTAACATTTTTTGTAATCTTTTTTTATTTTACATTAATTATAATATGATAAAGCATGATGATAACAATTAAAAATAAAGTAATATGGACAAGATGGACGAAATATAATGTTGGTGGTGAAGCTTCGGTACAATTTTTTCTAGAGAAGGAGTTCCATAAGAAATTAGAGATGCGAAAAAGAAAAATGTTCACACACACGCGATTGCGCTCTTTTTCAAGCACAAAACAGTTGCAAACTGTAATTATGTAGTCTGTTGAAATTATTTATTCCCTCTTTTGTTCTAATAATATGTTACATAATTCTGTTTCAATTCTTACAAGATAATGCCTACTAATTCTGGTTCAATAGAATCCATTGATCTATACATCGAATAATAAAAAATCGAATGCACGAATTGAACGATATTACGAATGATAAGCAACCGAAACATGTGCTGCATTGGTGTGTTTATCACCGTTATGTTCTTAGGAGCATATATACTGAAATAGTGATTTCAAGCGTGCATCATAAATTGTCGCACGAAATTGTACGTTTACATAACTGTGAGGCAGAGCTCGTGTGAGCTAGATGTGAGCGTTAATAGTTTGAGGGACGTTGGCGAATAGTTTCGCTATTATTGATACAAAACTTACAACATTTGCGAAATGTAATATTCCCTACCTAGAACTTCAATAATGGAATTCCACACCAGATAGCACTTTATAATTGGCTTTAAAATTGTTCTCATTTCAATCGCGATAATGTATTATTTTCGTCTGAATATTATATATCTTGTTGTATCAAATTATTTTGATGGCTGGGTTGACAAGAATCTCTGCTCATAAAGTATATTTCAACCAAGAGAGGGATGAAAAAAAAGTTGAATTACTTTTAAAGCTTTGTGTTTATCTCTTAAAACAATATTTGTTCTCGTGTAAAGAATTAATAGAACAACTTTTTCATTAATATCATTGAACATTCTAATCAAACTAACATATAAATTCAAATTGTGTTTCATGTATTTGTTTCCATATCATGCAATTTCGGTTTAGCCGAATAATGTATGTGTGTTTTCGCTTCACATATATACAATTTCCGTGTTCAGATTGTCATAAGTTGTGTAAATTTTAATTAAATTTACACAATTGAATAAATTAAATTTCTATACTAAAATTTGTATAACAACGTCATATATTTTTCTTTAATATTCCTAAATTGATAAGCAATATTCAGATACATTTTTCGAACGATTTATTTTACGGCGTTGGGACCTGGTACTAGCAAAATGTCTAGAAGATGTACTCTTAAAGTGCATAATTTAAAATGACATCGTACTTACTCTTGATGCGGTTACAAAGCTCTCAAGTCTCAATTATGAATGTATTATTATGATTATAATTACATCATGGTAAATTACTTTCTGCCACAGAATTTCGAAACAATCATTCTGACCATTATATCAAATTGGAAATTTGTAGAAATTTAGCGACGAGTTAGCGGAGTGCATAGTGCAATAATGAATCAGAAAATAATATATAATAAATGAAGCTAGACGTAATTTTAGACTGAATCTTATGAAATTTTCATATTCATCCCGTTCTTTAAAAATGAAATTCAATCGTGTTAAAAATTGCAAACTAAATGAAAGAATAATTACTTAAAGTAATTATTATTTGATATTATTCATCTGATATTATTTTATATATGAGTGAAATAATAAAGTCTTTATTTTAATAAAACAGGAGAATGATAATATATTTAGATACTGAAGTTGTCAACTTTTTACTGAATTAATTTAAACTGTACGTATATAGGTATACTGAGAGAACTGCACTAGAAATTTTACTGTCAATTGGAAGATAAAATAGAATCAAAAGAGATCAATGATAAAAAGTGCTGTTCAAACAAAAAGTAAATGTTTAAATTCAAAAGAAGAAAAAAACATGACGAGAAGTAAATTATGAAATACTTTTTATCAATATTTAAAATAAGCATTGTATACAGTGCTCCCTAAATTCGAAAAGGTGACGCGCCGTCATATTCACATGGCATGCAAAAGTTGCAGTTACGAAACTTTATCTTTACCGTAAAAATAGGATTAATTAAATTCCGTTACAGTAAATATTATTGTAAGTATTTTATTGTGGAATCAAATATGTTCTGCACTTCTAAAAAATGAACGAATTTAAAATTGACAACCGAGAAGATTTAAACATTTTATTTATTTTTTCAAATCATCCGCGAATATTCGTCAATGTAATCAAAGTTAATATGTACATTCATTTATTAAACGATAAAACTGGAATATTAACCTAAGTAAAAATGTATATATGCGTCCATAAATAGCACATATATAAAACATAAATGGCACACATACAGAACATAAATGGGAAATTTATTTATTTAAATACATATATGGCCTATATATGGGCCTATTTATGAGACATAAATCTTACATATATGGATCCATATATGCCGCATAAATGGCACATAAATGGATTTTTTTGGTGGATCGCCATATATGTCACAAATGTGGAACCATATATGTGACATTTATGTTCCATATATGTGGCATTTATGGACACATATAAATTTTTACTTGGGAAGTTCTAACAAAATAAGCTATATAATTGAGGTCTGCAAAGACATTTCAACATAATGTAATAATATTCACTATAAACTGTTAATGCACCAAACGAGTCCGCGGATGAATAACTTGATGTTCGTTTTAGCTTGATTATTTACAAAAAAGAATAAAAATTTCATCAAGAATTTCATTAAGAAATATATAATTTTGATATAGTTTTTTTCATACTTTTTAATTTAAAACGAAGGTAGTTCCCGCGCCCTCTGGTATAGTTGTATCCATCTCATCATTTTTATTAAACTAGGGTCGCCGTTATCTGCACTCATTGCGCATTATGTCCGCTAACCTTCCAGCTTGCATTTTATCTTTTATTTCTTTTCATAACGTAAAAAAAATATATTTTTTATAATTTTCTTTGAAAAATGAAAAAATCACCATAAACTTTGCTCATTTTAGCAAAAAAAATAGAACTTTCCGGTAATCATACTTGTTATATGATTTGTGAATTTACTCAAAGTTCATTTCTCTTCGCATTCATTCGTAAATTATATAAGATGTTTCGTATTCCGTTTGCTCTCTTATACGCACAGCCAACATCATCCAAATTATTTGCACTCGAATGAACTGTTGTTTATGAAATGGTTCAGCAACTGTTGCGAAAATTTCGTGCTTGAATTATTAATTGTGTATGAAGTTCATTTTTGCAGAAAATAATTATGATTTCGTAATTAGCTCCATAGCAACGACACCATAAGAAAATGATTCCACATCGATGGATAAAACATTATGTATTTAATCCGAATCTAAATTTTCAGTATCAAAATGGTTGTAATAATTTAAAGATTTTGATGAATTATGCATTGCATAAATATAATAAATCAAGATGTGCATAAATAATAAAACCATTATCCAGATGGTCCGCTTGTCAGAACAACTGACAATAACGCTGTATGATGCCAATTATGATCAGCGCGCGAAGTCGAGCAGAGTACTGGTGTATATCTGTAATTTTACAGTAGGGCCCCCGACTGAAGTGTGCCAGCGTAAATCTCGTAATCGAGTCTCTAATTTACTGCACTAGACAGCTCGGTCCGGAAGATATGGACATCACAATGAAGTAGCGTATATCTCTATCGATCTTCGGACAAGACTGGACTGTCTAATGTGTGTTTACGGATAACGATAATTTGGGCATACACGCGTACACCGAGCATTGTATTATATAATGACGCTGCAATGATCAATTCAAATGTATGTTTCGCATTCAAAAGAGATACGCCCATTTGTTTATAAACAATTTTCGATTCAAAACAATCAAGGCGCCTCAAACCCTGCCGCTCTTGAATATAAACCGCTTAGATCAAGAAAAATATACGTGACACAAAACCAATTTTGCCTTGAATAATATCGCTAAGAACAAGTTTAT
>JAPYZS010002657.1:9073-26094 GCA_030522925.1 Trissolcus japonicus
TGAGAAAATCGCGCTCTTCTCGTTAAATTAATTTACAATCACATTATTAGATTTTAATTAAAGAAATCTGTAATATCGGTAACTTCTGTTTAACATTACCTTAATTGGTTTTGCCTCACAGCCACAGAATTAAATTTGATGTTTATTCAATTTTTATTAGAATGGAAAATGTGCTTACCCGCCGTTCTCTGACCAGTCGTTCTGAGTACGGTCACTGGTTGGGGCAAGTTTCTGCAACTCAGCGGTCCAGAACCATCCGTTAATGTGAATTGGCTGAAGGTCGGGTCTGTCACAACCTTGGAAATCGCACAATCGACCGGAAGTCCAGATGTATTTCACTTTGTCTGCAGAGGACGAACAAAATTAATCTCCTGTACACGAAAGACGTTTAGAAATCGAAAACAGAAATCGATAATTACTTTGCACGATGCGGCTCTTGATGAATTCGTTTTCATTGGAGGTTTCCAAAGAGACGAGGTCCATGCATCGTTGTCTGCAGAAGTTCCTGGCCGAGAGCCAGTCAACTTCCTGCCCAGCGGTTCTTGGGTCAGCCCAGGAGAAGTAGTAACCTTTTCCATTTAGCCTTTCATGAATAGGTCCTGGAAACAATTGTTTGAAATTATTTTTTAAAACTAAGACGACTTATTTTTTAGTTCAGAAGAAAGAGTGATTTGGGAGATGATGGCAAGGTGCCACCGGTTTCCCTTTCAATAACGAGAGTCAACCGAACGGTCGCCACGCTAAAAGATGAAATGCACGATTGTGCAGAACGTGACTGAGTCAAGTCACGAACCCCCGAGTGAAACTCCGGGACCCCAAAGTGTGCACTCTCCCAGTCAAAAAGGAAAATGAAGAAAGTTCTGGAGGAAGAATGCAGTTTGAAAAACAATGCACGAACTAATGGCAGTAAGGCGACGATGAAATAAAAAAAAAGATCGTAAAGTCTTCACAAGAAGTCATATTTGCATTCATGAACAATTGAAATAGAAATTGCAAGCTAATAAACGACGAGGAAGCAAACAAAAACATATTCAAAGAAAGTGAGATTAAAAATGTAAACGCACGTTAGAACCTAAGACAAAAACTAAAAATAAAACTGATGAAAAATATAATTTAGTGAAACTCGTTCAATTGAAAGTGAATATACTGTTGGGGATTTTTTATTGTTAATAGAAGATACACGCGAGGTGCAAATGAAGTTATATAATTAAATGAGATGTAAAATGCAAAATGAACGAGCAAGACGTGAGCACCGACCCGGTTTTTCGAATGTATCCGGATTGCATCGATTGAGAAAGTGTCACTGGTTCGGGTTTCACATCTGCCGCGCAATGTTTGAGCATAATCGCGCATCTTTCATTGGGCAACGGTCATCGCGCTTTCTATGAGCGCACGTGATGAAATTTATGTTAATACACGAAATGAATAGCGTCACGCGCGATAGGGCTCATTTCGGTAAACAGGCCTAACTAACGTCCCATTGAGAGCTTGTTTGAAAATTGGGGTCAATCTTTGACGCGACCCGTGACTAAACCAGTCGAAGGTGAAACAAAAACCCAAGAAATCATGTTCTAATACAATTTTTTTCTGTTCAAAGCTCATCTTACAGAGTAATTTATTTCTTGTTACTTTTTCAGGACACGAGTGTCAGAGAGGAGTTATGGTTAAGACAGGCGAAATTTATGTTTACTTGGCATGAATCATTGTCAAGTTTATTGGACGTAACATGTATTTGCATCAAAATAACTTTCTCATGTCCGACAAACACTTGAACGTCTGGGAAAATATTCATCTTTAAAACTTCAATTTTTCCAGGACCTCATTTTTTTAACTCCGAACATTTTGAAGATTCAAAAATATTTAGTTCACTTAAAGTTGTTAATTTTTTTATTGTCTTCTGCCCATTAGCAAATAATTAAATGATAGAAATTTAATAACTTTTTGCTCTCAATTTTTTGTTCAGTTTCAGGTCTGTCATTTAAGGAAATTATAGACCCTAAGAATGCCGACAGTAAAAGTGAAAAAAAAATTAGGGGGAGTAAAAAAGTAATAGCATTAATCACCATAAAGTTAATCACGATTGGAAAAGTAGAAACGCTCGTACGGGCTAAGAGCGGGCCTAAGAGGGCCATTGGTCCGAAGAGAAAACCACCAAGAATGTGTGATGTTTCACGTAAAACGATGCGCACGTGTTTAGACACTTTCTCTGACACTGGCATTCCTTTTTCGTGCGAGCCCGAACAAACACGCCCCGACCCGTTGACATTGATTTCGCGGTGAAATTTCGTACAAGATTAATCATTATTATTATATTTTTTGAGAGAGATATGCAATGCTTACTCTGGCTGCAGAGAGCTGGTACTGGTGGTTCCAGCGACCGGGATGCAGGCGCTTGCGCTGCCACAAGAGCGAAAGCTCCCAAAAGGAGGATTGGGAAGAAAACTGTTTTGGCCATCTACAAAATACACAATGTTGATTAATAATTATTGAATTAAAATTGTATTAAGTTAAACTATAACTATAATGAAAATTTGTTTTGATTATTTCATTAAAAATTCACTTCAAATTTAAGTTGCATTATCTGTTATACTACTGCAGAAACAATTCAAAAACTTGAATCACTTTTTTTTTTAATTCACAAACCGAAAAAAAGAATTATTAAGTAAAAAATTAACGGATAATTAAATTAAATTGAATTAAAATGACTGAAATTGAAAAAAAAAGAGGAGTGATTGTGTTGAAAATCTGGACGGTCCTCACCTTAGAACGTTCACCGATGAACTGCAAAGCTCCCTGCCGAAGATTCATTATATATACGTAACGGACCACATGGCATCCTCACTTTTACGAACGGAAGAACCCGCTCTGAGACTTGGAACTCGCATTTTTACACACAATACATCATTTTTTCTCTCGTTTCATCTTTGAGCAATCAACGCAGGTGGGCCTTCCGAACAATGAACCAAATTCGGCAATAACTTCACTTGCAAATTAAACAAATTTCACTTGTTGAAACTTCTGGAACGTTTATTTAAATTCAAATTACAATGCCTATTTGAACTTTTTATTGTTAAAGATGAATATTATAGCTAAGAGAGTTGAAGAAAACAGGAAAAGATTTAAAATATCAATTTGAATGTTAAAGTGGTGGATTTTGTTAGTTATTGAATCAAACAGATAAAATTATATAATGTTGGTAAAATTATTTAACCGGCAATCTTCTAACTGATGAATTATGGTCGGATGTAACATTGGTCGATTTCTCTAAATCTTAATTGCGAATGTGGTGCCGAAAAATGTATAAAATTCAATGACTTCGATGTGGAAAAATTTTACAAAGTTCAGGCAAGCTTTACAAAGTTAACGGATAACGTTTTGAACGGGGCTGATTTTTTACATAACTGTCACAAGTTTTTTTTTTGTTTCAAATACAGAATTTCACCCAGAGAACATCAAATTCAATCCAAACGACCCGGCATAATCGTATGTTAATATCTCAAATACAAGTTTTTTATTGCCCTATGGAAGGATTTAAAAAAATGAGGGTGATTGATTTCTTATAAGGAAAAATACAGTCTCGAGTGCTTCCTTAAACGTCGCCATCAATACTTAATTGGTAATGTCCATTAAGACTTCAGCATTTCTCCATGCCGAAATTTAATCGAGAGACGGAAGTGTATCAGAGAGATCATGCTTTTAGATATGTCAAAATTCTTCTAATCCGAATACCGGATTAAAATTCGAGCCGATATGCAAATGATAGTGAAATAATAGAAAGTGTCCTCCATGAATAATTCGGTACAAAATTGACTCCTTGATTTATTCATATTACGTACAAATTATTTACAAATTCGTTAGAAAACGCATCAATCCATTTACAAAACTCAGTTCTCAGCTCCTCATCATTTCTTCCCCTCGACCATAATGATGTGATAACCGAATTTAGTTTTGACTGGTGGGTCTGTGTAAACCGGAGAGCCCAAACTTGAAACAGGCAATGCAAAAGCCGCTTCCTGAAATGGCCCAACCATCGATCCCCGAGTCATCCAGCCGAGATCGCCCTGAAAAAAACAAAGACATTAGTTTAATCTAAAAATTTTTAATTCGCATCAATCAAAATGTATCAAAACGTTCAAAAGAAAAGTTATAAAAAGTTGAGAGATATAATTATTGAAATTTATAATTTTATTAAAGAAAATAATTTGAATATTCAATCTCGAACTTGTTTTCTTCCCCGTTTCAGCTTGTTTTTAATTTTTATTATCAGTTTTTTTTTTGGCCATATTTATAGAGTTGTCATTAATTTTATTCCGGGCAATATATATGATCGTCGAATGGAGATAGAATAGAATAAGATTTTTTTAATGCCAATCCTCGGAGCTCAATAAATTTTGATAATTTATAAGAAAAATTAATCTAAAATAATGAGATCATTGACTTTGTGTTTTCTGGTTCATCAGGCTTGTTAATGAATTACATTTCTTAAAATAACTTCATGAGAGAATATGTTTCGTACCACAAAATATGTCAATATAAATATAATCAGCTATTCAAAATTTGCATGCTAAAATGATTTTATTAAAATTATGAGTTAATTAAAATTTTTTTATTTAATTTATATTTTGACTTTGATTAATAGCTTGATCCTTTCCAAGGTTCGACACTATTTTTCAATTATGATGAAATATTACTTTTTAATGAGTTTGAACCGAATTACAAAAAATTGTCTGGGACATAAAATTCATTTTTTATTCAACAAAGTTTCAACAAAAGATATTTTTTATTTATTTATTTTTTTTCATTTCAAATTAAATTGTAATAAATTATGTTCGTTTTTTATGTGTGGGAGTAAATGACAAAAAAAAAGGTCCCATCATTTCCCAAAAACTTTCATTGAATGAATTCGAATAGGAATTATAAATTTTATGATGGTCACCGAATTCTACATCCAAATGATGACAAAAACCATTTGAAATGCCACACTAGGACATTTGTGTCACAGAGAGGATTGAACTTTCTCATTCAAACAATAACTCATTCGGTTCAAATTTTATCAAAATTAAATCACCGTTTTTTATACAAAACAAAAAATGTCATCTTTTATTTTGATGATTTGTCATGCGTTACTTTCATTCAGATTACTTTCAAATGATTCTTTAAAAATTTTTCAGTGTAATAATTCTTTACTTTGAATTTTGTTTGCTCATCTAGATGGAATATTTACCCCAGATCTCGCTTTGTCTTCACTGTAAGTAGCGGCGACTTCGTTAAATTTCTGACCGGCTTTCAATTTTTCCAAAGCCTCTAATATTTTTGATTGTTTTTCGCATAAGATATGTCTGACCTAAAAAAAAATAAATTAATAATATGTATGTTTTGACATGAACATCAGTATCAGATTATATCATATGATGAGTATCAAAAAGTATGAATTACTTTCACTGCGGTTCCTCCTTTCTTTTCTCCTTTGCCGCTTTTTTCTCCGTCATCGCCCCCTTTGGATTTCCCAGCCTTCGCTCCTCCTCCTCCGCCTCCTTTTTTTGGTGGCATTTTGACGATCAACAACTATCTGATTCAATTTTAATAACTGCTTCGAAGATCAAGCCACATGTGTTTACTGTTTTGTTCAACATAACCTCAAAAGACATAAAAATGATAATATACCAATTTTTTAAGAAAAAATGACACCCATTTAAAAGAAAATAAAAGTAATTGATTGTTCGATATTTTTTTCATCTTTTCTGCTGTTTATATGTGTTTATTTTTATAGTTTTTTTTAGGTTATGTGCTTCGGCTTAAATAGAGCAATACGTTTCTAGATCTGCAGCCCGGCTAGCTCAGTCGGTAGAGCATGAGACTCTTAATCTCAGGGTCGTGGGTTCGAGCCCCACGTTGGGCGATTATTTTTGTTTTTGAAACTATAAATTCAACATTATAATATTTAATCATTTTTTTGCTACCGGACTTAAGGGAAGGTGGGACCCAAAAATCATTAAAAATCGAATAGATTTTTTTGCAGTTTTAAGTACTTTTAATCCTCTTCAGTGATGTAGTGAATGTTAAATTTTGATATGAACATTATAAATAATGTTTTTTTTACCATTTTGTTCGGTTGTACTTAGCGTTTATTCTGATGCGCTCGGGTAAGAGTGAAATGTGCATTTTATGTTTTTTTCGCACATAACTTAATTTTTCTAAACCAATTTTTTTTGCAAGAATATATCTTGCTTTTCCGCTGAGATAAGTTTAATTTCGTTTTTCCAATAATTACTAATTTCCTTTTTAAATTCTTTTTCAAGTTTATTTTTAATTATTTTAATTTCATTTTGAATAAAAATACTAGTGTCCGATCGTTTGCTTTCTTAGCTCTGTGTAATTGAGTTAGAAGTGAACTTTTTTTTCTTCCGAAGTCTCTTGATTTTATTATTCAGATACTTATCACGAGAATTTATAATTTCGCCCGTTGGGATGGCTATTGTCTTATCTACTGGTCTCCGAGTGTATTCCAGTCTATGCTTTTTATTGGGAAACTCACTCATACGATGGATGTGTATCAAACATATACAAAAATATGTTATTAATTATAAATTTGGTTATATAAAAAAATAATTAATTAATTTAATTAAATTGAAGAAACGAAAATGGAATCACGGTCAGGTCCTGAGGAATGCTAGGCGTGACGCACTGTACCAATGCCCGGTCAGGAATAATGACTGGAAGGTAAGGGCCAAGTCAGTATTCTTTTCATCGAGATTTCCCGGCTTAAACCACAGACTGGGCCCTGGTTTTTGGCATGGCATGCCCGAATGGATTTCTACTTGGATTGAATCGTCATCTTAACGTTATCTTATCTTCTGAGCTTTGTTATTGTTTAACTAACTTTTGATTATTATTTGCTGAAACTTAAAAGTTACATGACAATTAGTAAAAAGATACAACATTTAATTTCAACGTGTGAGCCAAAATTACATTAAAAGACAACAATGAAAACCTAATCAGTTGCGCAAATCATCATCATCATATCATATCATAATATAACAAACTTTTATTATTCATTCAATAATCATAGAATACATCAGATCTTTCAAATAATTATGTTATAAAAAGTAATAAAATAAAAAATACTTAAAAAATACACAAATACAAATTTTATTACAAAACTTGTTCGACAAACTTTTACATACAATTTTTCAACCATATATTTGACGAACATCTTCTTCAAAGTTTGTCATTATCAACAATAACAATATAACAACAGTTTTTTACAGAGTTCTGAAGACTGATCATTCACAGCTTTTTCATTGTAACCGTTTCTATTCAGTTTCTTTTTCTGGCTTCGCATCTAGCGAATTTTTTGAAGATCATTTTTTTTCAATCTATATAGTGGATTTTTTCGGCGGTTAGAAGAATTGCCAACCAAAAATATAGTTTTTAACCATAAGCTTTTTCTAGACAATTTCGTTGATAAATTGTTGAAAACTCAAGTTAAGCTATATTTCTGGGCCTGGGCTTTAAAAAAAATAAAAGTAAAATAGCAATATAAGAAGTTCTTCAAAAAAAAAAAAAAAAAAAATTAAAAAAATATAATGTACCAATTTTGACCAAAATATGATTTTGCCATGTTCCACAAGATATTGCAAATTTGTTTTTTTTGCATAATACTTTTTTCTGACATGGATATGTCAACAATTCCATGCATAAAATTCGGTGGTCATCCCGAAATTGTATGCATCAAATTCTGTGCACCGAAATGTGTACACCAAATCCTGTGTGTGATACCGGGAGTTGGCATTGTAGCTCAACAATCCCGATGCATTGTCTACCTCACGTTTGTCGTAGGTCAGCGTATCAGTTGGTGCATCCATGCGCGTGTTTATAATTTTAGCCATATTCTTATCAGCGTAATTTTTTTAATTATACAATGCTCGTTCAAAGTACTTGTTACAGTTGTTGCCGCTTGATTTGTGTTTGTGTAAGCAACGATTTGTCCTATTCAAATAGATACTATGAATAACAACTGATAAAATAAATGAATCAGTTACTAAACAAATATGTTCCATTATAATTCAGACGATCTGAATATTTTGTTTAAAAAATATTTTGTTTAAAAACAAAAATAAACAAACTAGCCAAAAAATGTTCAAAAACAATTGACGTTGTGTATATTAAGCATCAGATAAATTCAGCACTAATTTAATAATTTATTAACATTTATTAGCTATCATAAATGCATAGCATAGAATAAATGACATGTATAACAAAAGCTTTTCTATAACAAAACCCTTCTAATTTGTAAAGATTAACAAACGTTTCGTAAATCGAATATTTCATAAGAATTGCACATGATGAATTTCATGTTTCACCATTACAATAAAAATATTATCCTTGAAAATTGAATATGAACTTCATCGTCTAAGTTTCATATTTAAACAATCCTTATTTTAAGATGTTATAATCTTTTCATCATCTTGACCAAAAAAACTTGTCATATAACTATTTCTATAACATTAGCTTCGAACAACTTTTATAAAGCTATGAAAACCGTCTAGTGATTGAAAACGGTAACTTGCATCATTCATCTGAAAAACTAACATATCAGTCGTTTTTCAAACTTTGCTATCTTCGGTCCACAAGCATTCCTTGTTTTCCTTCCAGGCTGATGTTTCGTTTTCATAAATTTCCTTCTTCCAAATAGGAACTGTCGCTTTGAGCGTGTTGATGGCATATTCTACTGCCCGGAGACTTTCTTGTCGATGTGGAGATGAGATTGCTATCACTACACTTGCTTCTTTAACAGGAACTTGACCCAATCGATGATAAATTGCAATATTCTCAACATTCCATTGTGTGCGAATTTTTGTACAAACTTTGTGCATTTCCTTGAGTGCCATTGGCTCGTAGGCTTCGTATTCTAGTTTTATTACCTGAAAAAAAGTAAATAAACTTGAAATAATCTCTCGAGTTTAAAAAAATATCGAAAAAAGGTAAACTAGAACAGTGAATGAATAAATGATTAAATACCACAATTTACATCCACTAGACTAATTACTATTATCTATTCAAGGCTGATTACCTTTTTGTTTTCAAAGTTATCTCTCGTAGTTCCAATGAATGTAGAAATCGCGCCACAGTTGGCTGCACAGGTGGACTCTATAATTTCGTTCACGTCTAATTTCTTGCTCAGCAATTCAACGAAATCCATGTTTTTAACCTGATAACCAATTTCATAATTTTTATTCATTCTATTTTAAAAAATACATTTTGTTAGTAGCAATTACAATTCGTAAGAAGGTAAATTTTTCAACTTTATACTTTTTTTAAGGGTTTGTTTAGTTTTGTTTTGTTGATATAAATTTGTATTATATATCTTTGATTATAACTTATATTAGTTTAGCGTAAAATACATAAATAAACCAATTTGAAAAACAACATACCTCCGCTGATCGGCGGAATAACAGCGATCTCGTCTTGGTCGGTGAAATTAATAAGCGTATCAGAATCCACGTACTGTTCGTTAATAGCAAGTATTACTGTGTTGCGGATGGTGTCGAGCTTAAATTCTTGTACTATTTTGTCCTTGAGCTTGTCGCACGTTATATTCGGCGCAACTTGTATTTTGGATTGTCGCACACCGGCCAGTTCACGCGCTTTTGCAAAAAATATTACCTTAACGCATACCGCGCGAGTGCATTCATCCATCATCGAACTTCAACTGTCTGCAGTGTCTCCTTATTATTTCCCTCTCGCAGCGCAAGGTTCCTTGTGAATCCATCATCACGAGTCGTCCAAACAGCCGTATCGCATGTCATTATGTAATGATAAAACATGATACCGATCAAGTTTTTTTTATGTTTTACTCCAATTTGAATACAATACATGCTGAGCCTCTTGGTCAGTTTTGGGGTTATATTATCATCTTGGTCTTATCGACTGATAATAACTGAAATGTTATATAAACAATTTTTTTTCAATGAAAAATTAACAACAAAAAGGAGACGGAAATAAAAATTTTTAATTAGAAAATGGAGGATTTAATAAATTTAGAATTTAAAATTAAATTTAAATGCATTTTTAACTAAAACAAAAAAGAGGTTGGAATCCATCTAGTTGAGAGAAACTGAACTGACACGATCTGTCCTGTCCCCTGGATGTAATACGCGGAACTAATCCAAGTCACAAACCTCGGCAATCTCGACGTCAATGATTTTAAATTTTAAAGGGCTCTGTTTGTGAAGAACTCGAGCTTTGGCTTCTATTGAACATTTAAATCTCTTGTCTATAATAAATTATCTTAATTGCTCAGAAGAACGAAACAAGAAGATGGACCGTCAGTTAATTGAACAATTCATCGAAGTAACAGGTGAGCGCGTTCGTCAAGCAAAAACAAGTTAACCTAAGATATAACCTTACAAACAATTTTGTTTCTCTGAGTCGTACAGACGTATCAAAATTTTATTGAACGTTTGTCGAGGAACATGTTCGTCACTTGATATCACAAAAACCCAACTGTGACATAACAACTTGGAATATGATTGATTTTTTCTTGTTTTGTTTATTTTGAGATGAAAAATGAATAACAACATTTCATATCGCAGGTGAAACCGAAGAAACAGCAGCACAATATTTAGCTGCAGCCGATGGGAATGTGGAGACTGCGATAAGTTTATTGTTCGAGGGTGGAAATTTGGCAGACAGAAATGCGGCCCCGCAGCCTGAACCTTCTGTGCGAGCGCCAATTTTGCCGACTCAAGAAGTCCTGGTACCAAACGAACCTGTACAATATCTGCCTCGCGGATCCAGCGCTGTATTCGATCGGTTTAGAAATTTTGCTGTCGAGACACGTAATAAACATATTTGTATAAAAAATGAACAATCATTATGCAAACAAAAATGTTCAAAATATTGTTGAAAATTTGCAGAACGACAAGAAGAAGAAATGGCTCGAAGAGTAGGCGGATCGAAAAGATACCAGCGGAATGCAAAACGACTCGAGGACTTATTCCGGCCACCGATAGACATCTCATTTTCTGGATCTTTTTCTGCTGCTCGGGAGCGAGCGAAGGGTATGAATCGGTGGCTTCTGGTAGACGTGCACAATCCCCAAGAATTTGCCTGTCAAATCCTCAATCGTGATGTTTGGCCTAATAAACAAATTCGTGAAATTCTGAAGGATCATTTTGTTTTGTGGCAGGTGCGATGGGTCATTTTTATATTTTATTTTCATTAAAACGTTTCGAAACTAAGACGTATAAGAATTTCGAACTAATGGATGTAATAATTACTTTTATAGACATCATCCAGCACCAGTGATGGAGTACGTTTTGTAGATTTTTACAATGTCTCTTCTTATCCATATTTGGCTATCATTGATCCAAGAACTGGGGAATGTATGAGGTCATTCAATAATGTTACCGTCGATAGCATGGTGTCAGATCTGAATGATATGTTGAGTACCCACGCTTCTCCCGAAAGTATAGCCTCGGATCCCACTCTACATGAGAAGGAAACTTCGGAAAAACATAATTCCGTACAAGACTCAAGCAACATCGTACGATAAACGATCGATTGAAAAATAACATTTGATTGTGATATTAAAAAAATGAGATCAATTATGACATTTTACTAAATCATTGATTTGGTTTCAGAATCAGACTTCGTGTTCTAAAAGCTCGAGAAAATTAGAAACAAGAGATTCAAGTATGTGTTTAAATAATTTACTAATAACTTTGATGTAACACAAATGTTGATGAATTCTCATATCATATTATTAATTGCAGAAAGTTTTGATGCTGAAGCAAGTGGAAGTATAAGTAGCTCGACTAGCAGTACAAGTATCTTGAGCAAAAGATCAAGAATAGATGAGTTCGAGTTAAAAGACAAAGAACTGAAGAAGAAAATGCAAAATGAGGTATCGACATATTTTTTATAGTTTTTAACAATTAATAATTCTTTAATAATTTTCGAAACTATATATTATCGATTATAACAATTTTACAACTGTTGATGTGTTTCTGTTTTAGGAGAAACAACCGGACTTAGACTTAGAAGTTGATGGTAAATTGATGACACGCTCAACAATCATTCGTAACTTTCTCAATAGAAATAATTACAAATCAATTTTTAATATTTTCCAGAAAATGAACCCACTTTACGGTTATGTCTGCGACTACCAAGTGGTTCCAAAGAGACTATAATAATGTCTGTTAATCACACAATTGAAGTAAGCCACCCAACATTAAAATAAAACAAATTATCTTGATTTTTTCATTGTAAAAACGACAATAATTCTCTGATTTTTTTAGCATTTTGTTAGAAAAATGGAAGCTATGGGATTTTCTTCGTCGGATCACAGGTACTCAGTTTCTTTTCCAAGAATTTATATCGACACCATCCCGTCTAAGACTCGACTTGCCGATACCGTATTATATCCATCGAACACCATCTTTATTACAAAAATATGATCAGCGTAAATATTAATTACTTTTCTATAATAATAATAATTGAAATGATTAAATACTTAATATTTCTTAAACGAGGCATACTTCTTTTCGTTATAACAAACTTAATCTAATTTCATTGCATGCGTTTTGAAATATTTCAAGGAATATTTTTATATATACAATTTTTTTGTAAAAAAAATACTCTGATGTATTGTTTCATTTGTAGTGTCTTCCTTTTTTATTTAATAATAAATCACAAAAAATATAATACTATGTCAGTAATAATCTCACCACAAAAAAATCAGTCCCAGTTCGAATGTTAATTAATTATTTTAAAACAAAACTGAACTGAGAGCCAAGTACAAAATATAATTTATTTGCAAATATATTACATTTGGATTTGAGTAAACACATGTCAACATAATGATATATACAGTAACAAAATCCTTAAGTCTTTAATCTCACCAGTGGGGCATATAAAAGAACCAAGGCCTTGGCCGATTTCGTGCTGGGTTAGTCTTTAGCTTTGCTCTTTTGAAACAGACTTGTCTGCGCGCTTAATGTCAAGCCAGAGAAGTTTTCTATGAAGATGAAAATGAAAGTGATCAAAATTAGACAGAGAATCATCTGGTTGGTGCAAAGTTACAGCTCGAAATATCATTTACTCATTTATCCCTATCTCAGATGGATTTTAGAAAAAATATTTACTTATCATGCTAATCAGAATGGGCAAGTTTGTATAACTGAAATTCCATTTCGATGTACCATTGCATCAACGCAGTATCTGAAATGATTGCAAAAATAAAGACTGATCGAACTAAAACTTGAGAATTGGGTTTCAACAAAAACCAAAATTTGAACAAAAAAATATCTAATGTAATCAATACAATGCCCTAGACTGTAATTTTTTTATTAAATAAAATGCACAATACATGAATATTATTTATTGCACAATAAATATTAAATATATATTAAAGCTCAATAAAACTCGTTGTTAATACGTTGTATCATTTTAACTGCTTTGAATGAAAATTGAATATTTACAAACAATAAAAACAAATCTTTGATTACAAGCTATAGTGTTTCATTGACAAAAAATTATTATCACGCAAGGTCATTAATCTCTCTATCTCTCGTTATTTGATACGATTCTAATCAATTTTCGGTTTGACAACTTTGATCAGATGCATCCAAGCTCTTCATAAAATTTCTGCCATCCAACCAAACCGATTAAATTTTCAAGTTCAATATCTCAACATTGATTTTTGTGAATAAATACTTTTTCATAAATATACTATTTTTTCATAAATACTTGTTGATTACAATAACATGACGTTATGATAATATGACTGGTTATTTTTGTTTTCACAGGAATAACGTTAATAGTCTGTATTTGTTCAGCATATAAAAAATAATTTGATCTATCGTATAATTTTCAAAGATAAATTGTAGACTTTGTTGTGTGAATTGGTTGAATATTGCTTCATTCTAATGGTTTCAAAATGTCAGGCGTTTGTGTTGCATCTGGTTTCAAAAATTTTAAGCAAAGAATTCTTGCTCCATACCGAGACTGTCCAAGAAGAAGCCCATCGGTGTCTGCTTAAGTCCAATGCCTTCTATCTTGTTGACGATTTTGTTCTTAATACTGCGCAACCTCAATGACGCATGGACAAAGATAACTGCAAACCAAAAACGAAATAAATCTCTATTTCGTTTATTTATACTTTTCATTTTCAACTTTTCGTTTTTGCGACTGAAAAAGTGAATTTAAAACTTACCGCAGAAAGGCAAGAGAATTCCGATCAGAAAGATGAGCAATGATCCCAAGGTGTAAGTTACAAAACAGGCACATGCCACGACCAAGAAGATGCCAGCAACAGGAAATTTTCTTTTGAAATTATGAATCATTCTTCCCTCTGTTGAGAAGTACGCAAAGGCGGCAACCATCACTGCCATAGCAATGAACCCCATTATCATTTGCTGAGGATTGAGGTATCTGTCAAAAAATAGTCTTAGAATATTTCAGTTTTTGAACAAAAAATTAATTTCATTTAGTTGAAATAAAAACAAACAAAAATACGACACCAACCCTACGAGGAGAAATATGCAAGTCGCCATAACAAAGTAGTTAGTCTGATAATAGAGTAGATTGTTGACCACTCGGTTGCCCCATTTTTCCAAGTCTTTGACATTGGGTAACTGGAATCTAGCTTCGCCCAGGATGAAGTCATCGAGCCTCCGAAGGGGCGCGAGTTTCATCTCATTAGGAATTGCCTTTTCCATCTTTCAAACCAGGAGTGTTACGTTAAGAATCTGTGAATGAATGTTTATTTTTGGAAAATGACGCCTTTGGTGACTTATCAAGCAAACTTTAAAAATAGTGTTTATAAGTTATTAATAAATCTATTAATAAATCGCCGATTAAATAATCCAGTTATCAATCTCTCACTTACCGAAAAAAGTGCCTGTGATCAAATCTTCTTTTGATCTTTTGATAATAAATACACTCAGCGGTTATTTATGTAGGTTATTTACAATCGCAACCAGTTCACCATTCTGAACAGTAATTAATCGACAATCGACGTAGCGGGTTAGAACTACTAGAAGAGCTTTATTCTCGAGTTTTTAACAACGTTGCCACCGTCGCACTCGCACCTTGTCATACCAATAGCGTGTGACAAGGTACGATAGTGGGCGTACGACGGCGGCACCGTCATCATGGTTGGAAATTCGAGAATAAGGCTCTAGCAATGCTGGTTACACACAATAGGTTTAGCATACTGCATTCAAATGACATATTGAATTGATTTTTCATGCAGTGTTACCGACTTGTGGTAAAGCAAACTTTCACTCCTTCGGTATTTACATTAAATACTTAACTTTATCAACAGCAAAAATAATTCACTTTGTTGAGAATCAATTTTATGATCATTTCAAAAGATGGCATTGATGTTTATATACTAACATACAATTTAACAAGTTTCAAACATTATCGAGCCAGGGTGTCATGTAGTTTTATCGTCGCCACGATTATTGTAGAAGAGGCAAGAACTCCAAACCGGTTATAGTTAAGCACCATATAACATTTGCTGATAAGTACAAAAAATAGATAATTTTTGAATCATAAAAACAATGTGAAAAGTACTGTTTGAAAACACTAAGAACAATTTTCGTTATAATTGAAAAAAAGTTTATTTTTATAAAAGTATCACAAAAAAAGTTTAAGACATTTTTGCAGTTTAAAAATAGTTTCTCAATTCTTTTCCGTTTGAAGCTACAAATTGGAAAAATAAATTGAGGAAGAGGATGCCAGTAACGAACTGAAAGGCTGAGTTTAACTGAACATTAAAATTTATCTTTGACGCTGTTGCATCCGCTACAAATCGCCTCATCGATTAAACGATTTTCCCGCAAGAACATACGTTATTGAATTAGCTGAGGGTTGATTGTCAGAACATTATGTTCCGAAAGGATTAGTTTTATTGTCAAGCATTCATCTTTTGGATTTGAATTTAAATGTCGTCGGTGTGAAGCGTCCCATCAGTTACCTGGGTTATTTGCATTTTATTCGCATAAGATTTGCGATTAAAAAAACCATGCCAAAAGAGTAATTATCTCCTTTTTGCTTTGCTTTCATTTTTTTTCTCTTCACAAAGTCGAGATCAAGATAATCCGTATGTAAAATTAATAGTCCCATAAGATCCTGATGCGAATTCGCTGTGCCGCCTCGATGACAAGGAATGTCAATACGTTTTATTTGTTTATTTATATTTTTTTCACGACAGAGGAATTTCATCGCTCAATTGAAGAAATTTGACTGAGGCTTCGGATTACTAGGAAAAAAAATTTCATATCGCTGTCCAATTCCCATGTGAGATGGCGCGTAATTTCGTTCACTCGAAATGACGAACGAGATTACAATAGGCGTTTCTCGGAGATTAAAACATTAACGGCTGAACGGGCTGGGCGGTTCCTCAAAAGACGAGGCCACCCAGACTCCTTCGGGTCTAACGAACTTGGCTCATTTAATACAACGTCACACGGTATACGCAACCCAAAAAGTGATGCGCCACAAGTCTCATAGAGGCACATGAAATTCAAAAACAATTGTTATTTTCATTTTTGCACGTCATGATGTGAATCATTGTTTTTGAACTGTCATCGGCAGTGGAAAATTTTGGTCTAAATTAAAAATTACATGATTTTTTTGGAACATAACAATTTTTGACTTGTGATAACGGTAATTAAAAATATTAAGCTTCAGGTGTCAGCGGCCTTCTCACACATCTTCGACGTCGCCGCATCTTTCATCGAGCCTGGGTGACGTCCCTCTGATCAACGGTATCTCTACAAATAGGCTCTCTCCTTCATCAGCAATACCAACAAACCTTTTAGGGCCACTCAATCATCTTACAAGATTTATTTCTTATATTACCTACCATCACTATATCCTGAATATTAAAATAAACCTAACCGATATCAACTTTATAATTCGCATGTCACGCGATGCCAGGTGACCCAGACAGGGGATTCCCCGCTTTCGGCTTACGCGGGATGTACCGCCGATATTATAGTGCGGCC
>JAPYZS010002665.1:0-13426 GCA_030522925.1 Trissolcus japonicus
TTCAACTATGGAAAAACAAAAATGTTGGAACGGACAAAAATAAATTTTTTCATCTGATATAATAGAACGCGGTATCACGAGCGTACTGAAATGTCACGTAAATGTGGCTTAGGTAGGCATAACTTGGGTTAGGTGTACAAAAGAGATTCTGAGGAAGATAAAGGGGAGAAAATCAGCGGTGCACGTGCAAGCTATGCCTAGTGCATCGTACTTCTTGTCGTGCGTTGGTTTGCGTCTGCCGAATGCATTAATCACGATGTCGGTACATGTACCCCTTTACTTGGCCTCGACTTAGCCAGGCGTCTGCCATATTAACTACACGAAAATCATGTTTGCAAATCAATAATGTATCGAAAGCATACAACATCGATGAAATGGAATTATAATACAGAATATGTAATGCGTACCGGTTTTAATTCAATTGAATATTGTGAAATCTAGAATATTTCAATAGAAAGCGTTCAAAGTAATTTCAAACGTTTGGTTTTTTGTCCCAAATTGTTTTCATTTTCATCGCTCATGTCTGTCGCAATAAATAATCATGAAAAAGTGATTCCGTTCAAAATGATAACTTTGTAGTACGTTGCTGACATCTGAAAGTGCAGAATTGACTCCAAATGGTTCAGATTTGTGCAATTTGCATACATAGTAGAGATTATCCAAAAAATTCTTGTCTTCATAATGTACCGCTTCCAGCTTTTATGTTGTTCGTTCTTTATCAATATGCGGTGCAACAATTTTCAACATAAATTTCGGCCTTTCTTTTCAGTGAGACACATAAGTTTTTTC
This sequence comes from Trissolcus japonicus, assembly GCA_030522925.1. Lineage (NCBI taxonomy): Eukaryota > Metazoa > Arthropoda > Insecta > Hymenoptera > Scelionidae > Trissolcus > Trissolcus japonicus. The sequence continues at coordinate 790 of JAPYZS010002665.1, forward strand.
TGATGAATCATATACAATTTTTTATACAATATTTTTTCCATGCTAAACATTTTGGCGTTTCAATTTTTTAATCAAGTGGGGAAGATCAATCCAAAAGAGAAGTGTAAGAGATGTTCGAGGCAAATCCAGTTTGGAAGTCGAAAAAAAAGATCTACAGGAACTGAATTAATTTAAAGTTGTTTTTCAGACACGCGTACGATATAGCTTTAGTTGATTTGCGGTTCACTAGTTAGAATATAATTGCGAATATTGCAATAAAGCAAGTTGAATCGCACGAAGTTCTTGATACAGAGGACGCAGCTGGTTTGTGATGAATAATTCAAACGATGCGTTGCCATGGTCGAGAGCTCTTGTGAAGTTCGCACATTCCTGCACGCATTTGAGTTTACGAGTGTAAATCTCAAGACGGCGGCATGTAACGGATATTATGAACCAATGAGAGCCTCAGATGAAAAACGTCCTTTCGCTTCATTATATCAGTATTGTCACTGAATATTATTAAAAAACAAAACAAGTTGTTAGCGACTTTTTCCACCGATCTAAATCACTTCAATGATTTATTTGTTTACCAAATTTACTTGTACTTTTATCAAAAATCAAATGTAGAGTACGAATACCATAAGAATAATTACTCGATAAGGAGATCAAATCGAAACAAACAAGACATTTTTTGATCAGAGCTTTACAAGAACGAACAAACAAAATCTAACAGCATCGTCAGGAATAGAAAAATATAAACACAGTTGCAACTTGAAATACTGAGAATTGCACATTGTTTTATCGAGAAACAGATGAAGACTAGTTTCATATTCAGAATGCAAACACAAACACAAAGTGATGACTGATAATGTTATGATTTATGTCATGAAACATTATGTGGTTGATAAGTATGATGAATAAATCATATCTAGATCAGAATGGCAACGTCAAGGCTCATGCGATATTTTCCCATGATAAAAGTGAAATTTGCTCTTTACAATCTGGCATGTAATTTTATTGACATTAAACTAATATCGCATTTATAAAAAAAAACAGATAAAATCAAGTTGATAAATTAATATCCACTTTTGATAGAACAAAGGCTCAATCTGAAGTTGCAGTGAGTTATCAAAATTCTGCGCATATGGTAGACATGCATGAATATGAGAATGAGTTTCTTTTTTTATCGGTTGGAACTTTTTAACTATAGTTTATTAAATTTGGTCTCGTACGCGCGAAAAATTGATTAATTAAAATTAAATTATAATTGACGTCATAAATGATAGTCTCGTAAAAAAGAAGGTTGTCGGAAAACAGACCTCATGAGACGCGTGCAGGTTTTATGGAATGCTGCCCAGCAGGGAGACTTCGCTTCATATAGAGGTTCTAACTTATAAATTGTCCAACAATGTATACACTAAATCAACCGTGATTGATGCCGAGAAAAAAATTATTCATATAACACTTTTTAAAACATTGTACATGCAAAATTGAATTTATAGCTGCCGCTTCAGTAAGAAGTGTAGCACATTAAAAATTTGCGCATAAAAAATGCATAAAAATTGAAACAAAAATAATTCAGAAATCAGGGATTTCAAGCTTTAAACATTCAGACGCGTTTTAAGATATGCCCGGAGATTGCCTTTGGTGGTCAGAGAGGCGATAAACCATTGATTCGTGATGGTCGTTCTCGCGAATAAATTCAAACTAACCGGCTCATTACTCTCGTCGCTTGTGCGAAAACGTATGTAAAAGTACGACGTAGGTGAAGCATTTCTGGTCGTTAAGGACCGGAATTTGTTTCAAAGAAAGATGCTATGAGACTTATTTGTTTGTGACGGTAGCAGTCACAATTTAACAGTAAAAACCAGAGTACACACTGCTCGCGTGGTCGGCGAGGCAAACTCGGATCATATTCTTAACGAGAGTGCTTTACGGCCAAAAGTACCTTTATCTACGGCGATGTTGTTGACGATATTCGAACCGAACTGCGGAGGTGGGCTTGATGTATATCTCGCACTTAGCGAGCTTTATGTGTTCGCGTGTGTACAACACAAGTGTACTGCACTGAATCCGGCGTTTTCTTAAAGTCCTGATTTACGAATTTAAAAATACGAATAATTAAAGATACTCTCTTAATTTTAAAAACCATACAGTCACCATTTTGGAGATTTTTTCACTTTTTTTGAATTAAGAGAGTACGGCATACAAATCAAATCTTGTGTATTTTTTGTAGTATTTCAAAATTGCAAGATGAAAATAAATAAGGTTATGAAAAAAAAAAAAAAATACCATAAATTATATTATTTTTGAAATTGACTTTAGGTTTTTTCGCTTTTTTTCGTTTGTCTTTATTCTCAGAGAGAGAAAGAGCTCTGACAATTTCTATGAATTAAAGTTGAGTTCAATAGTACGGTAACTGTTGTTTTATGCAAAGCAACGCGAACAACGGAAAAAGTTCACGCAAATGTATGGTAAATAACGAAAGTACAAGAGTCTCCTTTGAGAGAGGAGTGAGTGTGTTTACCATCAGCATCTCCCAAACTCGAAGGGAACGCCGTGAGCAATGTCCCATCGTTTTTACGTTTCGCGTGAATCCTTACTTGGATATATACTCGGTAAGAGTTTCTTCCGTAGCATGTTCACAAATCACTGTGTACATAGACATGTTTTCTTGTCTCGGTTCCCAGGGAAAGAAAAACAAACAAAACAAATAACAAAAGAAAAAACAAACAACAAAAAGAAAACAAAAATGCATCAGATGTAATTTGTACCGCGTGAAGTGAGAATCGAAAAGAAATATATACAAAGGTGTGGTTCTTACAGTACTTTTACTTTACTTATTGTATAAATATTTCAACTAACTTCTAACTCGGAGAAAAAAAAATTGTGGTACAAAACAATATAAGTAACGGTATTCATTGTTCCAATAAGGAAATGTTTGTATCGTAATGGGATCTCCAGGACATGATTCTACCATTGTGTCAACAGGGCAACATACGAACTGCAGCGAGAGAGATTGATAAACAAAATAAACCAAACTGCTTTCGTGACACAGCTGTTCTGCATAAACCTAATATGCATGCAAGGATTTCTTTCCAAATTAGCATCGAAATATATTTATCAGAAGATGGTAAATCAAAACCGATGATGGAACCTTGGCACATAAAACTAGCGAGAGCTGTGCAATCATTATTCCATTAGAGGAAAGCATGGCTCTCCCAATGATAATAATAATAATGCAACAATAAACCAAACCAGAACAAAACAGGAAATAAAATATCGCCATTTTTCGTGAGGCTTGCGATTAGGAAAGAAAAACATGGAGAGCGAACTGATAAAAACTTGACGGACTAACGAGGAACACGTACTCAAGGAACAAGTACGAGACCACCCGGCGCGATCGTGTGCTTGTTCGTTCGGCGAGATAGGTCACCAAGCCCGAGTATTTCTATTTGGACTTACACACCGCGGGAGAAAAACGATCCTCTCTCGAGTGCTCATTTTTCTCCATTTGTAGGTTTTGTTCCTCTGCCTCTTTTCTCTGATTTTTTTTACGCCGATCTATCGTCGTGGGTTCGGGACTTGGACGAGGTCAAACGTGTTCGTACAGTGGCGAGAATGCGTTTAAGAGTCGAGTTATTTTCTAATGTCAGCACACCGGGGTTGGTTTACGATGCAATAAACCGACATCACAACATCGAGGAGAGACTATTTTATGCGGCTGCACGGCGTGCTGCTGGTGCAAACGCTCCCACTTTGGATAATGGATTCACACGGTCATAAAACCGAAGGCCTAGACAAATTTGTGAGCACAATTCAATCACTCGAAAATCATTTGCTACACGCGACATATCAATTGGGAATAATTCGCACCCGCAAAATGGCCAACGTCGCTTTTGTCGAGAAAGAAAGACAAGAAAAAGAAAAGAAATATAAGGACAGAAGATCGCTTATGGTGCATTCAAGAAAACAATGCAGATCATTAAAAAGTTAAGAAGATCTAAGGTAATGGTATATTGCCTCGCAACTTTGTAGCGTCATTTGGGAAAGCCCGCTTCCCTATTATGTTAATAAGAAGCCGTTCGGGGGACTAGAATGGGTGCTCCGCGACACCTTATGAACGCTTAAATTGGGTGAGATTCAAGAATACACGCTCTAAGATGGTGAATAGCGCGCTGGCATTATGGCGGCCGTTTCTTTTTCCAAGTTCGAAGGGTCGTGGCATCGAGGCGTAGTAGAAAGGATGGGTTCGAGGACATTCATCTTCTCCCACCGGACTGCATTCACGATCCCTCCCCATTTAGCCCGCCCGCCTTGTCCCACGGGGTTCTCCTGTTCTTTTGCGAGCATATATCTTTGCGCCCGACTCTCGGCTTACCCTTTCTTCCCTTTCTCTTCCACCTTTTCTCAACACTTTTAAACTGCGCGCACCAAGACGCGGCTTCATTTTCGTAGCTACTGCATTCGCCGACAAATTATACACATTATCCGTACTCTTTTCATTGTCAGGCATTCAATACAAAAATAATCACAATATTCTTTTATCGCCCATCATAAGCATAATTTTGATTCTTTGTTCAAAAATAATATTTCTGATAAAACATTGTATTTAAAAAACGAATAAACATTAATTTTTTCTCACACATCACTGTGTGTCCGAATCTCACTCGATCGTTCACACGTAGCAGCTATATTATTTTCCAAATTGAAATTCCGCGCAGCCAATTTTGTATTTAATTTTCGATCAATTATAGCAAGATAATTATTGACTTTTTTACTGACACTTCTGCGCACATTTGCGCTCTGACTTGGGTGCGAAGAAAAAACAATAAGAAAAAATTCGCTGGCTTGTTTTTATGAAGTTCATTTTTAAACGAGCTTTTCGTAAGCAATCTCCCTTCTTATAAGACGGGCAAATTACCGCAAGCGAAATAGCGCCAGCGTGCCTTCACTCGATCCTCTCATCCGAAGCGACGCGCAACTGATTTTCAATCGACAACGCCTGGGCGTTTTATTGCACCGTTAATGCATGATAAAATCATTTTATTACCCATACTGGAACTAAAGATGCTGATAATTATTCGTGATAATTATACTTTTATTTTTTTCAGTGATTTATTTATCTATGCTAATTTTACAAGTTTAATTTTTTTGCAATATTTTTCTAGCTGGAATAGATATTTTTTTGTTTAGTTTTGACATTTTTCAGTGTCGCATTTTTTTTCCTTTTTGAAAGCAATTGTTCCGGCTAATAGAACCGCAATTTCGAAACGACCGTTTCTCTTTGTTTTGTGTGATACGGTGAATTTTTAAAGCAAATAAATACTTTGATCTCCCTAGAGGGCATTCAATTTTTTGTTTGTTATTTACCGTTTACAGCATCACTCTTCATGCGTCACGACACGTTGTTATTTTCCAGTTGGCTTTCCACTTGCAATGGATGCAGTTTAGTCAACATTCGGAAGCCATACCATTTTATCACGGTCATTCAAACCCCATTGGCCGTGCAGTACAGATACCGCACATATCTATATCTAACTATATATATACATACTCGCTAGCTCTGTATCCTTAGCGTATACCGGGTGCACTGTATTACACAATTCAAACTATCCAAATTGTAAACACCTCAGTCAATTTTGAATAATTTTTTAAGCGTTTTTACACGCCGTGAAACATTTTGTGTAATATAAAACAGTTAAGATTAAAAAAAATTAATTATTTATGAGTTTTTATAACAAAAATAAAAATTAGCTAGGACAATTTTTTAAATAAATTATATATTTAAAATAATTGAATATATTAAAAAAGACATTTGTAGTGGGTTTTTTTTAAAGTTTAAATATTTTGAGCGAATGTCGAGTTGAAAGAAAATGATGAGTCATGTTTTGCAAAGTAGTTAATTGCGCGTTTATTGTTATGTGGTATGATATGGCTTTATGATTGACGAGACGAATTAAAGCTACTGAAACAAACCAGTACCGCACAGTTTCCCGGTCTGATGGCATAGATAGTAAACATCATAACGATGCGCATTATATGTGTGTACACTCAGACCCCTTTATTACCATCGTTATTTTCTGGTGATCCTTCAAACGTGCTCGCAACCAATGCACCGTTGAGAAAACTTTTCAGTGGTTTTTCATAGACAGTGCTGGAAAAACGTTCGCTCAAACGATAATAAACACGTTTTTAGATGGCCTTGAATCATGTTTATGGTAGCAAAAAAAACGTAACCGCTGTGAATGAGACCTGAAATGAGCAATAAAAATTAATAATAACTTGGGTGGGCTACTGTTCTTCGTGAAATTTATTGTTCCGGATCTGTAAATCAAAGTACATTATAATTTTTCTATTCAATAATTTATATCGAACCGAAATCTATGATGACAAAAAGTAATAAATGAATCACAAATTATTTCAGCTGATACAAATCATGCTGGCGTAAAAGTTATTATTCGAATGTCTTAATATACGATGAGTCAGAGAATTGAGAAAAATTTAATTTCCTCACAACGATGAAAAAAAAGGAACAATTTTCTTGTGTTCGACTTCAACTCGACTGTCTTACACTTCTTAGAATTGAACCGAATAACTCTGAATATTGTGTAGATATAGTTACGTAAGTTTGAACAATTACCAATAAGAAGCGAAGAAGCGCAGACATCGGCCATAATGATGTTGCGTCGAAAGAATTCTTAGAGGGGAATCCATGTTCAAGGTCGACTTGTTGGTTATATCCCAAACAGGGTCCAAGGCTTGTACGGAATCAAGACGATGAGATTCCGTGGCATACTCAATAAAGCCACCATTATCCAACTAATATTTTGCGGTCGAAAAATAGCTTTCACTTTACTAAAAGAATTGAGCGTTGATATACAGCACTTCGAATTAACCTTTTTATGAAATAAAAAGCTTCAAATTGCAGAGCACTGAAATTTCTTTCATGATAAAAAATATTTGATTGGAACGGATCAGCATGTTTTTTTTGTCATATCAATTACCTACTTGCAAAATAGCAAAATTAGAAATATTAAAAAAATTGTATCCTACTTAACCGTATAAAACGGAATAAAAATTCGATTATTTTTAAAAAATTCCAACTATAATATCTTTTTTTTTTGTATTTGAAAATTGTATTTAATGGTAAATTTTTTATTAGTGGTGTGTTCAATTATTTTAAATCTTATGAATGCCATTTTTATGATAAATAATAAATTGAATCTCGTAAATCATTGTCAAGTTCATATGTATACATTCAGCAAATAGAACGAATGACTTTCATCTTTACGTGGGTGTGTCCAACAATTGTCAAACCTTTTCAGAATATTCTTTATGGGTCATCTCCGGAGATATAGAATATTCTAGAACAATGCACGGAGCAAAGCGCACAGAGACGCGTATCACTGAGACAATTTTGCTCTCAGCGGGACATCTATGGCACTCGCCGAAGCGTAAAATACGACAAAGCCTAAATCAGAAATGATAATAATGGCCGTCGCGTGAAGTATATAGTATGAAGGATGAGATGAAAGCGTTGTTACCCATCGAATCAGTCCCCTTATCAAATGTTATATGGATTTCTATTAGAAAAAAGTAGGTTGCTTTGACGTAAAGATTTCTGATCAACTGATCAGGAGCTTTTTTTCACCATAGAGATGTTGCAAGGAATTTCGTCGGCAGATTTTCATTACAATAAAAAATGTGTCGAAAAAAGCGGATCTAAAGCAGAAATTATGTTCGATGGTTATGATGATGATTTTTTGTGAATTATTCAAGGACGATAAAGTTTAGCCTAAATATGAACAAAAAAAGGTAGATAAATACTGAGCATCTACGTTTTAAAAATTGTAATATTTGTGCCAAATGAGGCAAAAGTAAAAGATGGATCTACAAAGGAAGACGCCGATAGTCGAAATCAAACAAACCATGCACTGAGACCCATTAAAAGGCCCCATCTCAATTCAGTAGATTTACGATCTGATTCAACATTAAGGTCGTTCCCTAAATCATGCAGAAATATTCCACAAACGGAAGCCAGCGAACGGCGAGTTTTGCAAGTCTCAACTATAAGAAGGCGAAATAAGAGAGAGATAGTGGATGATAAGTAGGCAACGATGAGGATTGAACGGAAAGACACTGGAAAGAAAGTCGAGGTGATATTTGAGCAAAGTAAACGGTCCAAACAGAAAACGAGCACGAAGAAGTCTGCATTAGATGCGAAATGCTACAAGGGTAAAAAGGGACGGAAGATTGGGTCTGGGTTTAAGGATCGAAAGGGATGAAGGAAATGGCGCGCGTTACGGAGAAATGGCGCGGAAACTAGGGATAGCGACCGAATCTTTCGATCCGAAAGCCGTGGGAGGATGCTTTTCCGCTTTGCTCAATGTGTCCGTCTTACTTGCACATTTCTAAGCCCGCGTCATATGAACAGGACAAAAGCGCCAGCGAGCTAATAAAGCCGATGTCTTTCTCATCGAAAATGTATCTCCAGACTGCCAGCGATAGAATTCCTATCAACGGCCCAATAAAGGCCTTCTGCTGCTAATGGCACGTGAGTAATCCTGTGAAATATTATCGCCGATGAACTCACGTCGACAAGCTTACAATTAGAACAAGTTTTGTCGATTTCATGGCGGCTGCATGGGTCATGCTCGGTCTAAACCAAAACTGAAGATAATAAATTCTTCGAATTTCATAAGTTATGAATATGACGATTGTATAGCGACTCTCAACGAGAACGACTCACATTATGAATTAACGTTTTTCAGGGAACATTTTGAATAATAAGAAATGTTGACAGTGTGGGACTTTTTATTTTTGTTTTGTTTTGTGATTAAGATAAGTTAAATAATAACTCCATTTGTTCAGACTCGGATGCCTTGAATATCTTTCGAAACGTGTTCAAAAACAAATAAATTTACAAATTTTTACAAAATTTTTACAAAACTCTTCCAACTTTGAGAAATAAAGTTTGTAAAGATTATCATGTGCGTGGGTTGAAAGAGTAATTAATTTAGGAAATGTAAAAACTTTATTGAAAGAAATTATATCCACAAAATTTTGTAACAAAAATGAAAGAAATGGATGTACCTATAAATAAAATAGAAAAATGATAATTTATAAAATAAAACTCTTTTGCAAAATGACAATTTGGATTGGCCTTATTTCATTATTTCGGTTTGGTCTTCTACATTACACTCGTTCGACGTTTGTGCCGGCATCTGTTGGAACCATGATCAACTTTTTCACCGTCGATTCAATGTAAAAACTTATCCTTAGAAAACTCAAATACAAACCAGCACAATGTAGAATATTTTCATACATATTCAATGAGATTTCACAGATTATTACACATTTCATCGCAATAAAGTTAAAAAATTTTAATTCAATAACAAAAATCGAAAAAATTTAATCAATACAAATGTATTAATGCTTGCAAATACAACATGTCCAGACCATTTTTAAATACATTGGAACAAATGATATTTTTGTAATATTCCAGTAAAAACGATTAATGGAACGAATCAAGATGGAAAACGAATTTTGTTTCGCGATAAAAAATAACCAGGTGCAGCAATGAGTCAATTAAAAGTTCGATATATTTTTAATCAAGAGGTATCTAGACATCGTATCATCATCCTCCGTGTTAAATTTCACGCATAACGAAATTTCTGAAACAAGGTGTATAATGATTTTAAAAGTAGCTTGATATTCAAGTGAATTTCGTATTAATAACAAGGCAGTAGCCGCGGTACTCCAACAGACAGACAGTATATAAAAGGGTAAAAAAGAGCTATTAAAGTTGGCAAGTATAATTTGCGGTGGTTGAGTGTTGGCCTATTAACGAACGTGTTTTCGATCACGGGCCATGTTTTCCATGCGAAAGTTCCTTCTGTTTTGAGTAACAAGAATTGGGTGGCAAATTATGAATTACGGCCGGAAGGAGAAACAAGCTAAGCTTCGTTCTGGCCTTATTAACGTTATATTTACGGGACGAAACTCATTGCGAAAATAAGAACGATAACTTGAAATTATGAAAATGGCGGACACGCCAAGCAAGCAGCGAAGAGGGCATGCAGCCGGTTATTGTTATAAGAATTGTAAATCGTAAGGAGCTACTACGCTGATAGATTGAATTAAGATTGCACACAATTCTTGCAAAATAAGTCAATTACGAATTAATTGTTCACCTGCAAACGTTATGAGTTTAATATCCGTTTATGTCTTATTATAATGTTACTTTGTAACACTGTTCTCATCCGTTGAATAACGATAAAAGTTCAAACTCCAAAAATTGAATTTTGAAACTCCTCTTTCACGAGATTCTAATGTAGATTCGAAAAATATCTCATACTATGAATCGAGTTAAACAATTCCAAATATAATGACTTTAAAATTTCATAAATTGTGTTAAATTTGATATAAACAATTTTTAAATAAAAAAAATTCGATTGTGGATTAAATATTTTTTTTAATTTCTTACGGTACAGATTTTTTCATTATTGAGAATACAAAAATAAGAGAATAGAAATTATTTTTATATATGTTTTTGAAACTTTTTTGCAAAATATTTTTAGTTACATTTGCAAATTAATCTGTACAGAAAATTTTGCCAATTTTTCAGCATTATGTCTAAGTGTGTGTCATTCCAGACCCTCAAGTTAACAGTTACGCTCCATTAAGGGTTATACTCATTGATTATAACTCGTCAATGTTTTCGTTACACTCAAGTTGAGCGTCTCAAATAATACTCGACTCGAAAATAATGCAAAAATACACTCAACTTTAGCATCCCATATAACGCTCAAGTTGAATGTTGATTGTCGAATGTACATTGAGAGTTGATGCTCTATCGAATGCTATATCGAATTTTATCATAAACTCGAAAGTTGAGTATTTATTTCGAAAAATTGAGATTTTTTTCCGTACGGGAAGATAAGAATAGTTCTTTAAAATGTCGAACGTCACACCCGTTACATTTGAACACACACAAAGGTAACACGTGTAGATGAGCTCGCTCGCGAAACCATGTCCGAGATGTATAGGCAATCTTGCAAATGAGAATCGTGAGTAACGACGGACGTTAGCGCCCCCGCTGTTATACCATTTTGCCTCTCGGCAAAAGCATATATACCTATGTAAAAAGTGTACGTACGATCATGTACGTGAGTGGGTGTGCATATACGTATGTACAAAATGTCCTTCGATAATGGCCGACTATCGATATCGTTGCCACTATCACTAACGTACAGCTCGATTTAAACTAGATTTTTCCTCTCTCGCTGTACGTGTATTTTCAACTTTTAAAGTAGTGTCTTCATTTTTCTTTATAATTAAATACAACCGTTTGATCCCATCGAGCATCTCTCTATCGATGTAAAAAATTTTTTCAATTTTTATTCCATTTTTTTCAAATTCATATTTTCAAAATTTTAAATATACTTTCAATATAAGTTTCCACGAAAAAATTACTTTCAACAAAAACGACTTTTTTTTATAAAAACATTGAACGTACAATTTTTTTTTTTAATTCTGACAGATTTCATTTTATTCGCGATATTAGAGCATTAATATAATGATAACTGCCGAAATATAATTGTCCATTTTTTGTACAATAAAAACGTCCCACTTTTTGTATGGTTAAATGACAAAATAATCACGGAGAAAGATAATACGATAAGCCGTCGTTCGGTAGGTGCCCATCCCGCTTGGCGCCTCGTTATTTACAAAAGCGGACCGGCGTCATAATTTTATTCATAGTTACGCCGTGTATTTTTATTTGCAATAAGATACGTTGATACGACTGCCGTGTGAGTCCTCTTGATTCCCTCCTCCGGAAAGCTCGCTCCAACGGCAACAACGACAGCGACTCTCGTTCCTTTTTATCTTGGCAAAGTTTCCACCCCATCAGCCTCACCCTCTCGCAACTCATACCGCAACCCCGTTAACCCCCTTCCACAACTCCAGGCAGCAGTATCATGGCGGCAGTTACGGAATCAATAAAAGTGGTGCTCATGCGCCTCAACTGCCGTCGCTACTGCCGTCGCGGCTATCCTCTGAATCGGGAGAGGGAACTCCCTTCAACCCCCTGACTTCATCTCGCCAACTGTACCTGCACCCGCATCTATGACTGGAGTGCGACAGCCCTCTCTTGATTCTTGCTGCCGACATCATTTTGTTGTTCAGCACAACACCAAATCGCATGAGCTTTAGCCAGCATTCATCCTCCGTCAACTACCACTAAAACCATACAGGAACGATCGCGTTTTCCTAACTTTTCTAACAAATGGTACACTTTTAACACGAGTCGTGTGGCATTGTTGATATAAAAGTACCAGTACACTGAGCAGACAGAAAGGGCACATACAAAAACTAGACTCATTTTTATTAGTCCATTTGTACAACCTGTATTATACAAGACAAAATCAACTCGTGATAAAATTTTTAAGAAAATTTGAATACAAGTTTTTTATATGCCAGATGAAAAAAATTGGTCGGTTATGAAAATGACATGTGGGTAATCAAACAAATTGTGTTTTAAGTCAATTTGGAAAATGGAAACGATTTTTTTATGATTGTATTTAGTATTCTTCATCTATACTGATTTTGTTTTCAGACAACACAATTTTTGGTTTTCTTTTCTTTTTTTTTT
>JAPYZS010002667.1:0-13213 GCA_030522925.1 Trissolcus japonicus
TCGAGGAATGATAAGTCAAAGCATAGTCAACAAATTATACGATGATATTTTCTAAGGTAAAATAACTTGAATTTCAGGGAATTATAGCAAACCAGCATTCAAGTTTTCATTCGTCTATTTTTAAGTTATAATACGTTAAATTTTATCTTTTTATTCCACACTCAGTTTTGAAGGAATAAAACGATGAAAAACTTAAGGTATTATATCCTAAAATTTTTCTCAGTGTAGAAATCATTTCAATGTCAAGCGATTTCTGCTTGACGATTTTGAGTTGTTTCTGCTGGACGCCATCTATTTTTTTAGGTTAAAACAGCATGGCTGTCAAGCAGAATTTCATGTTTTTTTCTCATCAGTGTAGTACAATTTTTAAAATTAATGTTTCGGTTAAAGAATAATACAATGTGATAGGAACACGGCATATTCTGTTCTATAAATAAGTATTCGACGCGAGTTGTTTATTAATTCTCTAAATAATTATATACAATGTGTACCTATAACTTGAATATTTGGAACTACGATTATATAAAAATGATTGATACATCTCTGTAGTAATCATTAAATTTGATGGATCAAAAAAAATTGTGATGATCTGAAAATGATAATTTTGAGTGGCGTTACATCACTGATGCGGCGCTTATTTTGAAGAAATGTTTTTGCTATGTGATTGATCGTTTAGCGTTAGTGTGCGCGAGCAAGCGAACGTCCTTGCAAGGCCGCATTGAGTGTCCACGCTCCAACTCGTTCTTGCTCGGCAATTGGAATCTTTCAATGATACCAACAAATTCTACCTATTATTTGTCAAACAAAACGCCCAAATTACTATATATTTTTAGTTAAAATACTTTTTTATTTACACTGTTGCTCAATTCTTCGTTATATCTGATTGATTATACATACCTGAGGTCATCCACCCGGATGACAAAGATAAACTTAACCGGTCATTCATTGGTACATTTACCCTATAACTATCTAATTGATTATATTTTGTCATATTGTAGTTGGTAATTTTTCATTACATTTGTTTTATGAATTACAGTAATCAATTTATCATTTTTCTTTTAAGGTAATGTGTAAGGTCTGCTACCACGGAGTTAGAGACTTTTTGTTTATACAAATTATAATAATTGATGTTTTTTAGAATACTGATGAGAATAGCGCGATTCTACAACAAAATAATACATTATTTTTTGTTAAAGTATGTAAACAAAAAATAAGTGAGAAAATCGCGCACTTCTCTCATTAAGTCAATTAACAATCACATTATAAGGTTTATTTGAAGAAATCTTTAATTTCGATTGATTAACTCCCTGTTTGAGATATTACCTTAATTAACAAAAATATGTTGTTTCAATTTTGACTAAAGTATTTAAAGTGCCATTTTTTAAAAACCAATAATCGATTTCATTCCTCAGATAATATTTTGTTCCAAAAATAAAATGTATGAAATTTGCACGCCGGCACGCCATTTTGTTACAATCGAATTTTCTTGATAGTATTACAGAATTGAGGTGAAATAATGCGTGAAGCGGTTTTTCAGGCGCATAAAGCCATAAGCAATTAAATAACTATTTCGAAATATTATTATTATTATTCAATTATCCTATTTTATACAAAAATAAAGTTTGGATAATTTTGAAAAATTTATTTCGAACTTGGATAACAATTCGGATGATTTCGTTTGCTTATATTTACTTTTTTGTTATAATTCTATCGGTATTAAAATAAAAAAAATGATATGACTAAATTTGGGTTATGCAGAGTCGTATCAAGTAACACACAAGTGATGTACAAAAATGCGTCAATGACGTGGAAGTGAATCTGAATTATTTGCAAGACAGTCACGATTATACCATAACCAATTCATGTTGCCAGTGTGCGGGCGCGTGTGTGGTCTTCTAAGATCGTCAGGGATCATCTTACGTTATTTCTTTTTGTCTTTCTTGGTTTTTCTTATAATGTCTTGTTTGAATAAATTGTTGCTGCACGCCAAATAATCCGATTTCATCGGTGCAGCTATGGTTTATTGACAAAGATGGACAGAGAGAGAGAGAGAGAGAGAGAGAAAGAGAGTAGAAAACAACAGAAAATTAAAATATAATAACATGTACTCATCAGAATCAAATTGAATTGATATTATAATTCAAAAGTTGATGTGTTAATGGTTAAATATTATTTTGTCTCATAAATAAGTGGGGATATTTATAAATTACAAAGTTTTGGGCGATGGGGGTCCAAATGGATGGTTACAAATATGGTACTTGAAAGTTTTGTTATCGTTGAATCTTCTGCGGCAAACACTGCATTCAAGATGATACTGATGGTTGAACTCATGGATCGATAGATCGTGGTCGTTGTCGAAGCGTTTGTTGCAAATACTGCAGGACAAGATGCCTCTGAGGTGTCTCGGGGATACCAGATGTCGTAAAAGTTGAAATTTTGCCGCGTAAGTCAAGTGGCAGCGATTGCATTTGTACGGGAGAGTTGGGTCGTGTGTGAAAATGTGTTCGTGATACATGTCGAACTGCTCAAATCTCATTAGACATAAGTCGCAAATTGTGCTGATATATCCGGCCATTTTATGCCTTCAATCAAAAACATTACATTTAATGTGAACTTGAACAAATAAATAATAATACGAAATGTATTACCTTTTTAAAATGCGTACCTCGTTAAAATGTTGCGGTCGTTTGTAATGCGTTAATGGTCTCGAATGTAAAGTTGAATTGAAAACATTGCGAATATGATAATAGACATTGGCATCTATGTTTGTTTTCATGCTCAAATTTTGATATACATACGCTCAACCATTTTGAATCGCTATGATCAATTTTAATCTAATACATCACTATATCATTTTTAAACGAGAAAGCAGATTTGAATAATGAGAAATATATAAATTACAATATTTTTTTTTACAATCAATGGTTATAAACATTTAATTCACGGATGTAAACTACGACCTATAATGAGGTAAAAATGTAAAATAAATTTGCACCGGTAACAGGAGATAAAAAAGAAAATGAATAAGATATAGAGAACGGGGCACCAAAAGTGGTCGAATTATTACAACTCGGCGGCAGAAGCAAAACTATGAGTGAAACAGAGGTGACCAATTAAATATAGCGGCGTGTACTGAACTCAAATAGCTTGCGCTTGCTATTAGCTGTGTCAAGATATCTATCTCACCGCGAAAACGCAACAAAAAGCCTCTCACAAGCGAATTCAAATGAAACATTAATTGAACGTTATTACTTCTTGTCGGCTTGTTTATGGCCGCATTATCTGCATTGGGATATATGCTTTTGTGCATGTGCAACTCAAACATATAATAACATTGCATTTAATGCTGATTATATATGTTTATATGTATCGCGAGTCGCTCGTTCTAGTGTTCAAACCTAATTGATCTATATTGATTAATTTCCATTCATTTTATCCAATTACAAAATTCTCAACCGATATTTTAGTTTTTTCATTTTAACTTGAATTTACTATTTTAATGTTGAGTCCAAGTCGATCATTTTCAATTTAATTTTCTAAGAAAGGGGTCTAGAACAATGGTGTGTGCCGTGGACAAAAAAAGCATCCTCATAAAATTGTCTGAAATATGCCTGCCTTGACCCTCAATGTCACACGGAGTTAAATTTAAATTAAGAGTCAACATTTTGTGTGCAAATTGTTGTAGCTTTAAATAATATTGAATGCATATAATTTAGCTGCCGTATATAATATAATAATATATTATATAAATAAGAATATGTCAAGCTGACGGGAGATTTGGTTTTCAAATATTGTTCTCTCGTTTGAACTTTTGTCTCGCGTTGTTCTCATTGCCTACACTTTTACGAGACAGGCTATTTATCAAACGGAATAAGCAGTATGAACTTTTTCAATGGCCCTACGTAGAAAAAGAAGGCAAAAAGAGAATTTGGTTCACACATGTTGGCGCATACGTCAACTCTCGCTACCTTAAAAACTCAATCAGTTTTTTTAATTGCTGTAAAGGTGTCACTGATGTTAAAATGTTAGAATGACTGAAATGAATCATTGACACATAAAGTATATCCAATATTCATTTCGTTCTATTTATACATATATTTACAGTTTGTGACTGCACAAATTTTTCTTTCAACTGTTCATAAATTTTTTTCTTACAAACGAATATAAAAAAGGTTATTATACCACTTGAAAAAATAAGAATTTCTATCACAGAATAAAGTACTACAATATTTGGCACGACTTTTTCCAGTTGCGAAAACTGGAAAATATATTCTGGTATTGTAAAAATCCAAAACATCCCCATAACGACAAACAATTTAAGAGTTAACCAAAATCTGAAAAAAAAAAAAAAAAGATTGATCAAACCATAAACTTGATATTAATAAATTGAAAATTTTATTTCATGAAATAAAATGATGATTACTCACTCATTTTTATTTTTTTTATACTTTTTTTGCATTTTGACTTCTGCTTTCATCCATGAATCAACTTTTCTTTTCGTTTTTCTCAGCTGTCTGAATGTCAGTACGAACATAATACAATTGACACAATTTAGAAGACAAGATGGTATAATGAAAAATCCTAATAATTTCATATTTTTTTCTGTGAAGGCATAATTATATTGTAGGGAGACAACAAAAATTTTATTCAATCGTACAACGTGGAATAAATTGATGAAAATACTCACCATTAATTGTGGAAGCTGTTTCAGCATCGTCATTGCTCTGTGGTTTTATATTTACCTCTGAGTAAGACTGCACTATATCAAATATTAAAACAATGAAGGTAAGAACGAAACTTGTTACCCATACGACGATATTATAAATCATATATCGTCGAGATTCGATGGCCTTTTTGTGAATTTTTGAGACAGTTTGAACATTTCTATATAACAAAAAAATGCAGTAAAATTGAAAAGCAAAGCCAAGTACGAAAAAAAATGTACATGCATACCTTGTTGTAGTCAAGTACAAGAAATCTCATGATTTTTGATAGTTAATCAATAATACGAGTTTTCTGCATTAATGAAAAGTATCGATATAATACTGCAACAATAACCTAAATTATATCAATATTTCTTTGTTATTCAGCATAAAAAATATCAGTGTTCCCTATTTAGCACCTAACAAAAAAGTAAAAGTTTAAAACCTAAAACAAAATAAGTATGTTAAGTTTGTTTGTCCGCTTTTAACTTATTTTATCCTATTAACATTTTTTTTTACCGAAATTCAAGATTTCAATGAGTACAGGAATCAAAGAATTGAATTTCATACAAAATTATAGAGCAAATTCGAATTTTTCGGTTGCATTTTTCGTAGACTTTTAGGCCCTATATTTTTATTCTTAAAAATCTTTATTTTTCTTTAACCAGAGAAAAGATAGTACATTGTATCACTAGACAGGAAAACGAGTCATTTTCGGCGGGTAGGAAGATGACGATCCGAGCCGAAGGCGAGGTTCGTCACCTACCCGCCAGAGCCAGATGTGACTCGTTTTTCTGTCGAGTAATACATTTTATTTTTCCTGTTAAGACCTGGAAAAATTGCCACTTTGAGTGTCAATGGGTTTTAGATTTTGTTTTGATATTTTCTCTACTGTCCTGAAAAGTACAATTTTTCACTACAGTAGCCTCCGTACTGACAAGAAAAGTGGCACTTTCTGCTACACTAGCTAGTATCGTGAAAAGGGCTATTTTTCGGGCCAGACCGAAAACAGACACGAAAAGTGGCACTTTTCCAGGTCGTAACAGGAAAAAAAGGTTTTCTGCAAAACCCCCATGTGTAAAGATATAACTGCAGAAAAATCGTTCTATTATTGTTAACTATTACAAATCATAAGACTTCTTGTACTTGACCACAACAAGGTATGATACCATGTATTTTTTTTCGTACTTGGCCATGCTTTACAGCTTTACTGAATTTTTTGATTTCAGTACCTGTTTTCAAAAAAAAAAAAAAAAAAATTCGTTAGCATCAAACACGATAGTGTTTTCCAGTCTCATATATTTAAAGTATAGAAAATTTTGAAATACTTGGAAATATTTAAATAATTAAAAAAAAGGATGCTTCGAAAATTAAAACGCCCCAAAAAACGATCAGAAACCCGACTAGAATTCTGACTAGAAATGCCAGAAATTTAGAAAAACCATGAAAAACGCCCTTTGACATGCTTAAACGACGCAGAAAAAATATAATGAAGAAAAAAGATATGAAATACTATTATTCGATAAAAAAAAAAAACCAACCGAAAGTATAAAATTTGAAATATGAAAAAATTGAAATTGTTGATAATTCCAAAAATTTTGAAAAAATTGAAAATTATGAACAAATTTAATAACCTGTTCTTTTTTATTATTACACGGCAAGAAAACTTGCAATAATAATTCTCAAATTTTTGTGAATGTTTACCACACTGTATCATAAAGCAGTGATAAAATGCCTCTACTTTGTTGGTTTTTATTGAATTCGTTATTTTTATTTTAAACTACACGCGATAAAAATTATTCAGAGTTTTATATTTTTTATTTGAATATTCAATAAAAAGTATTTAGAGTTTTAGAAATTTAACTCTAGTGTTTGATAAAAATGTGTGCTGTATACCAGCGCGCAGGCAACACAAACAAACTTTTAGGTTAGGTTTTTAAACGAAATTTATATGGGTCTTCTTACACTACGATTTACGAGGAGAAACACGGATCCGAGTTCAATTCCACCCACGAGCATATACCTGATAACCACCGTTTATGTAAATGATTTCCATAAAATTTGAGTAAATGTAACTCCTCATCGTGCTGCATTATTTACATAAATCGTTTACATCAAACAATTTTGTTTCGAAATTAACAAACGAATGAAAAAAAACATTTTTTGGTTTTTCAAAGCTTAGAAAATTCAAAAAATGTTGTTGCTTGTATAAAATTTATGTAAATAATGCAGGACAATGCGGAGTTGGATTTGCATAAATTTTTTGTATAGCATTTATGTAAAGTTTACACAAAATTTACATAAATCTGGCTATCAGGGTATTTACAAGTAAATTTCAAATCAAAACAATATAAAAATAGAAGAGCCTTTTCGACGTGGCCAAAAATTTATTTAAAATATAAAATTGGGTAGAATTTTTACCAAACAGTTTGATAATTTCTATCAAATTGTCGATTTATCACTGCTTTATGAAACAGTTTGGTATAAATTCACAAAAATTTGAAAATTATTAT
This sequence comes from Trissolcus japonicus, assembly GCA_030522925.1. Classification (NCBI taxonomy): domain Eukaryota; kingdom Metazoa; phylum Arthropoda; class Insecta; order Hymenoptera; family Scelionidae; genus Trissolcus; species Trissolcus japonicus. Next base: position 7,217 of record JAPYZS010002667.1, read on the forward strand.
TACAAGTTTTCTTGCCGTGTAGAAAAAGGTTTGATCGTTGGAAAACGAGTAAATAAAAGAAATATGAAAAAAAAATCATTTTTCGACGATGACGTCATCGGCCCGCTGAAACCGCGGATGAAAAATTTTGTTATAAAATTTTGCGAGGTTTAGCTTCTCATAACTTGGTCAAAAATCGGTCATTTGCAGAAATTGTTTTTTGATTGTCATCAGCTGGGCATTGTGGATATTTTAATCACGTAAAAATTTAGCTATTTATAAGGTTTCATCTTCTTTTTTCATGCCAAAAAGTGAAATAATGATTCAAATCAATTTCATATTTTATATGTACGAGTAAATTACCCGATTCTTTTCCATATATTGAATGACATGATTGTGATCCACAAAATTCTTGAAATTTCAAAAAAGTATTCAATTTTTCCTGAAACAAAATTTATTATTGTTGATTGAAAAATAATATTTAAATGAATAAATCGATATTCACCTGTGTGCTTCCAATAGCGAATTTCTTCGATAGAAAACATTTCTGCGAGTAAGAAAAAGTGTGTTCCTGAATGACATATCAAGGACATGATCAAACACTTCCCATACAAATTTCTCAAAGTTGGTAGAATGAAGTACACCATCAGGGTGACAATTATAAAACTCAGACTTAAAATCAAAATTGGTATTTTAATAATTTTCCTGAAATTGCATACCAAATTATGAGGTATAAACATTTTAAGTCAAAATAGAATTAAAATATATTATTTATAAGAACTTGAATAAGCAAATACTTAAATAAAAAAATTCCGCTTACCACTGCGGAAGAGAACTTTTGCAGTTCAATAATTGGTACTTGTAGGTCAAATACTCGTTCGCAACCAAATCGGCGCATACTTCGCCTGAGTATCGTTGATTATAATAATGCGTTGTTGATATTTCAACAAAGCCATAATCATTCAATTCAGGTTTCATTATGCGTGAATTTGGCTCGATTTCAAATCCCTGAGGACAATCGATTACTTTATTATCTGGAACAAAAAAATATTTAACATATTTTGTTTCGTTGAGAATATTGAAATAACGCTGTACATACATTTGATAGATTGTTTGTATTGAAATAGATTAGCCAATTGATAAATTTGCTCAGAAGTTGAATTTAGTGTCCAAACATTTTTTTGAATAAGAAAGTCAGACCTGCCATTGGCGTATAATAAATTTGAACTGGCTGTGCACATTGGTACGCAATTTTCGCACACAAGGTTTTTACATGTTCGGACAATAATTTTATCAGCGTTTTCAGCGCTGAAATCTACACACCCTTTTTGTTCCTATATAATCAAACAAAATAGTAGACAACATTTCAATTCATTGTATCTGAATGATGTGATGCAATGCTCGCTTTAATTTATTTAATTTTTCTCTTACGCCTTTGTCGAAGATAAAAGAAGTTGCATCCTGTTCAACATATTTGATCTCTCCCCTACATTCACTCATTCCAATGGAAAAAATATTACTCATTTTCGTAAACAAATTGATTCCGTCGTTTAGAATACATTTGCTTAAGTTCATCATCAACTTTTTATCAAATGGACAACATTTATTTATCAATATAACTTTTCCCATTTCAAATTTGTTGGGCTCAAAATGTCTGCACCTAAGACCGACAAAATCGACAGTTCGTTTGGTATTGTCAATCGAAAAATGAATTTCATCGGCGCAATGAACTAGTTGATCCAACGCCAAGTTTCGAATTGGAAACAGTTCTGCTTTGCAGTTTTCCATCTCAAAATTGGCCACTTGTTGGAAATGATAACTCGTGTTTCGAAATATTGAAGGATTTCCTGGTACCGGACAACTGCAGGCGACGTTCCCTCTCGGATCGAGAGTCAACACTTGATCCAATTTACAACACTTTTTTGATATCAACTCTTGGTTTTTCGCACTTGAACCGCAAATCGTCAGAAAAATCACCATCATTGACGTCAGACAAGACTTGAATAACATTTTCTTTTGATTATTATATAATAAATAGAACTATCCACACAGGAAATAACAGCCACGCTGAACGTTAAAATGTACTTATACCTTAATCGAATTTCAAAATTATTGTATTATCTGGGAGTTAAATTTAGATTAATTAATTATGCTCGAAAATTCTAAACATAGTATGAAAATATAATTTATGATTCCAGTAAGAATATCTACCATTCATTGACATAAACGTTTGTTTATATTTTTTAATAAATATGGAATAACAAAACACTAATAACAAAAATTCAGTAGTTTGAATCAATATGTATATGGAATTTTTTATTATTAAATTTTTAAATAAACAAAAAAGATCATTAGAGATGCATTAGGAGGTGTCATAATAAAATCAGAATCAGACAAACTTAAAATTGTAATATCAAAATGTTTATGCATGACGCATGAGGATCAAACAATTTGTATTAAAATAATAATAATAATATTAATATTAATAATGTTAAATGATTTCAAGATTTCATAATTCGAATCATACGGGTTGCAGTAGTGTCATCACTTTCATAGTCACTATTAACTTTTCGTTGTAAAGATCTTAACACGTCTATTCTACAGATGTAAACAACGAATATGACAATTCCTTGCACAGTCAGCAGTGCATCGTAGATGTATTGAAAACTCGTAGTAAAATTTGCAAAGACATTTGGTTTGAAACAATCTAATATGATTTCTGCTACCTCAAGTATTACTGGCAGCAACACAACCGTCACCAAAATGATGCTGCATGTGTACCTTCAAATTAAAAAACGTATGTTTTGATCCCAAACATTTCAATTTTGATTACACGCTATTATTTACAGTTAACTTTACTCACTGATTTCTGTAAGATTTGTATTGCTTATAAAAGAGACCATTTTTGTTATCATGATAGTTGTTATAAAACGCAGCTCTCATCTCGCTGATTTTCCCAGACGTTAAAATCAAATATACACTTGATAAACAAAGTAGAATTACGGACGGTGTGAGATAGTACAACAAGTTTCCCATATTAAAATCTATAAAAAAAAAGTGTTAGGTAAGTAAGAAATATAAAAATGATATAAAAGTTGGTTCCAAGGGATTAGTACCTGTATAAAGATGTTCAAACCAGTATGCCAAACATGACATATTAGGTCTATAAATGATGGGTATAACATCAAAGTTGTCCATAATAATGACAATCATGGTAAGACCCATGCCAATTGCCACCGACGTCAAGCAATGTAAACATAATCGAAATTTCGTGGACATTAAATAAAATGTCTCGTTGACAGTTGATATTTTACTAAAAATTAATCAAAAAATCATCAATATAAATATTACACGATGAATTTGGTTGTTAAGTCATCGTCATACTTACACCAAAGAATAATATAGTTCGTGAACCATTATAACTAACCACGTATAAGATGTAATTGAAAAGTAGTATATTATGTGACCTGGAAATGGATATAAGTAAGTAAGTCATTCATTTTTGATGTAAGAACAAAAATAATATCTAAAATGTTGTTGAATTACCCCAATAGCAACCAATCGCAGACTTTGGAACAGCATTCATGAGGGACATGGCGGAACATATGTGTCCGATTAAATAATGACCCAGAAACACGATGAAACAATAATGATACATTGTTCGTCGAAAAGAAGTTACAGAATAAAAAATAATGGACAGCAGGATAAACAGCGAACTCGTGATTGTCAACAAGATTCTGAACGTTTTGCTGTAGAATAAAGTAACAATAATGTTATTATATATATATATATTATAATTTTATTCAATAATGTTATATATCGTTATATATAAACATGTTATATATAAACAAACAAATAAAAATGAATGTATTTTCACTTTGACCATAAACAATGATGGAGATAACAGATGATGATGAACCTATATATGTACCTGTACTTCACACGGGAATAAGTATTTTAGGGAATATAAAAATAACTTGTATTCTCACCTCGGAGATTCACTCGTGTCTTTACAAAGATATAATTCAATGTCAACATAATTATCGTGTTCATAGTAGACCGTTTCTAGGCAGTAATCGGTATGGTTGACAAAGCGCCGATGGTCCCCCAAATGTAACTGACCGTTCGAGTTTAACCACCATCTTTTGATTGGTGAATACTCCGAACACTGTATGTTCATTGTTAATCCATAAACTGGAAACAAGAAAAAACAATTAATGTATCTATAAGTTTGAAATCATCAATATTATGTGATGTATAATAAAATGATAACCTTGGTCATGGTCCAACGAATTTCGGATGTTATAAAATTTGATGGAATCGCTATTAAAAATAGCATGGTGCAAATTTGTATTGAAATTCAGATCCATCGGAAGCTTGTCCAGACTCGAGATAACTTCATCATGGAAACTGCACTTTTGTAAGCAATTGTTCTTGTCGCAGTACTCATTTGTCTCACAAACTCGAACAACAAACGATTCAATCTCCGAGGTCGTCTCATCCAAACAAAACTGTTTCTTTGATAGATCTAACATTTCACCACCACCGGCTAATGTAAGGTTAATCTAAAATGATTTTGAACAAAAAATAAGTGATCGTTTTAAAAGATTACAAATAACAATTAAGTTGAAAATCTGTTGCACCCAGCAGCTTATTACGGGCTATTTAGCAATTGATCAAAAATTGTTGAAAGTTGTATGTATTCTAATCGGCATCCTCGACTTACAAATATAGCTGATGAATTGTCAATGATAAATTGTCGTGATTCAAATTCGTAATCGACCAGAGCATGATGACACCTCACGGGCTTATGAAAAAAACCAAGGTACCTCGAAAGTCCCATCGTCAAGTGTAACAAATTTTGCGATAAACTTTTATTAGTTTGAACGCACAATCTGCTATTGTAATCAAAAAGTTGATACTTGGGGCAACATTTGTTGATGTGCTTAAACCAAGAACTTGGCACAATTTTGCGAGAGGAGTTACTTGTGTTGCACTTGACTCCAACCAGTTGATAAGAATCGAATTTTGGATAGTCAAAATGTACGTCGATACAGTCAACGCTCACTGCATCGTAGTTGTTTTCCCAGTCAAAATGTATCACTTGTTTCGTATCGCAATCCGGAAGGTTCGAATAGTTCTGATAAGCATTTTCAGCTATCACATAGCTGTCAGTGATCACTGAAGAATTCACACAACTCATTTTTTCCCCGTACAAAAATTTACTCGTTGGACAACATTTGGCATTCGATTCCGCTTTTGTGATGACTCCAATATAAACAAATGATACAAACATTATCATGTATATCAATTTCTTTTCAATCATGATTAATCTGTACAAACAACAAAATTCATAACAATATTTATATTTCAAATTATTACAAGTATATAGTTATAGTATTGTATGTTCAAGAATATTGGTTGACTGATGAAATCATTATTTTTACTTACATATTTTTTTTATTTGTGCACTGATCAATCCAATAGTGAAATAATTGACGTACTTACAAAATACGTACGTTCCATACCAATTAGAGTGAACCAAATGTTAAAACAGTCTGCCACGAGCGTAACTCAAAATTTTACTCATTTTGCTGCTTATCAGCTTTGAACGAACTCTATCAAATAGAATTTCGATTTGCCTCTAGTCACAATGCATTAATTTTTCTCAGAAATAATAACTCATAACTATATAGATAGCGTATCTGATTTGATTAAAAATTGACAACAACTAATGCATTTGAACTAATACGAAAATTATTATTTAAATTAATCAGATCACTTTGTTTTATAATGGAAAAAAACAAATACATACAAAAAATTATAGAACTATAAGAAAAATAAAAAAAAATTACAAAAAATTAAAAAACAGTTTTTAAGTAACGCTTTTATTTAACTAACAACGTATTTAAAAAAAAAAACTAAAAATGAAAAAATAAGTGAAATTTACAAAAGAATCACAAAATTGTAGAAACAAAAAATTCAAAATTAATTCGATTTTGGAACCAAATCTCTCAT
>JAPYZS010002668.1:0-12707 GCA_030522925.1 Trissolcus japonicus
GTCAATACATTGTTAATATATTGTCATTATATTGACAATATATTATTATTATGTGGTCAATACATGATTTTCTTAAAAATAATATATTGACAATATATGATCAATATATTATCATTTTTACTAGGGTGCTTTTGTGTGTTGTGACAAGTGCTATAATTTTTTTATTTTTTTTTGTATTATTAATTATTGTTAGCATTTATCAATCCCTGATTACATAATAGTCGTGTTAAATAATGTCGCGTAGTGATTGGTTATTCCTATCGTTTTATTCGTCTTCTGATTGGTTTAAATGATTTCTCTTGGATGATAGAGACAAAAAAAGTTTTATCAAATAGAGTAAATGCACCAATGAATGACCAATTAAGATTCGATAACAATGAATGACCGTTCATTTAAAATGCATTGTCTATCTTCGTCACTTCAATGCAATGGTCATTCGCTGATGCCCGGCCAAACATTGGTGCAGTCACCCTATATTTTTTTGTGTGATATATGGTATTTACAACTGATCTAAAAGCTGAATCAATAAAGAAGTTAGTTTCAGTTTAAATTACAAAATATCTAATTTTTTCGCAGAAATAGTTATGAGAAATAAAAATAGGGAAAAATTGTAAAAATTAAATTTTAAGTTCAAAAAGAAAGAAAGAAAGTTGCTAGCTTGAAAAGCGCGAGGAGCGTGCAGTTGCCCCTAGTTGACTACATAATAATAATATATTGTCAATATAATGACAACATATTGACAATGTTCTGACAATATATTGACCATGCATTATTAAACATTTTCCGTACATGGACTATAGTTGTCATTATATTAGCGACTTTACAGAACAATTAATATATTGTCCATATATTGTTAATACATTGTCAATATATTGCTAATATATTGTCAATATATCGATAACATATTGTCAATATCTGGTCAATATATGATATTTAAAATAATATATTGTCAATATATGTGTTATGTGTGGTCAATATATTATCATTTTTACTAGGGAAACTTTGAATTACTGTAACAACTACAATAGCCTGAAAAGATTGAAACTTTTGAAAGTAATAGACATTCAAAAAAGTGCCTTTTTTGAATCTTGTTCATAACATTGAATAGATTCAAGGAAAATGTTTAATTTGTTTCAATTTGAACCTGAAAATATCAGCGTTTCAAATTTTATGCTGAATTTTTTTTTTCTTACGAATGAAACATTTACGCGAAAGCAAACATTTTAGAATTTCAGAGGAAGGGGGATGTTAATTGTTTTGCGGAGTGTAATATCGGAACAATGATCTAAACTTGTCAATCTAGTATCGATGGTTTACCAATAATCAGTTTTACATTTGTTTATTACTTGTGATCTAATGATTGGCAATTAACGAAAAACCGTCGTCGGTTTGATTGTATACTCTGGAAATTTATAAGTTTAACTGGGTCAACTTATGGTCGGTCGTTTACCGATGGTCAAATTAACGTGGGACCACACTGCAAAAATAATGTTTTAAAAAAACGTTTTTGTAGTCACTTTCTAAACATTTCAAAATGTTTTCCCATCTCATTAGCATTGCGAATATTTTGGAATATTCAAAAAGTCAGTACAAAAACGTTTGAACGTTTCCGCTCTAAAAAAAACGTTTCGCTCTTTTTTTATCATTTAAAACATTATTTTTTGCAGTGCATGGTCCCACGTTTTTGTTTCATCCCAACGTATTAATTCTTCAAACAGAAACGGTCCCACGATTAAACACTGCAGTGTTTAATCTGATCATCGGCTGTCAATGGTTTACCATTATTGCCCCGATTGAATGAATCAGGAAACAAGCAGAAAAATATAATCGTAACTTCATTGACATTGGCATATGACGTTGGCAAATTCATAATAACATTTTTCAACAAAGATGTGACGTCTATTCAACGTTTGTCAAAGTTGTCACTATCTTTTGTTGGTCAACGTTGGCATTACGTAAGACGCCTTTATTGTCGCTTTTATTAAAAAATATAAAAAACATTATTTACACTCAAATTTGACAATTCATAGATATTTAACTGGCTTATATTGTAGTAGTGATTTTTTTATTAATTAGAAAATTTAATTTAATTTGTCGAGTCGGTTGATGTTTTTGCGTCATTGTTTTGGAATTGAACTTTTGCAGTCAAAATAAAAGCCCGTGCCTGTCCCTTGCTTCAATGACCGTATTTATTATTTAAATCATCAAAATAAACTGCTCGCACTTCTACAATTATATTAGATTAAGAATTTCATGAAGTGCCTAATATATAAATGAATTGATCCTATACACCAAATAAAACAGGACAAAATAACACAAATCAATTTTTACACATAAAATAACACACAAAATTACACAAATTTATCATCTTGGGATATTAACATTCGCTTCGTGGTTGTGATTATCAAAAAAACAAATATTATCGTTCGAGGGTAGAAGACGCGAACCGAAAATCTCTTTAAGAAGCTTAATTCGGGCTTTGTTCCACCGACCAAAAAAAACAGGCCGGAGGGGATCTGAAACGCGTTCCCGAGTCAAAATTTTAAACTTGATTTTGATCTCATAAGTCATATTTCGATTTACTAATTCTCTTCTCGACTTCTTTAATATCGTTTTATACTTATTTCAAACTCTTTCCAGCCTTAGTCAAAATTTTAGGATATTATCAGTTTTATCCTCCATAGTGCCTCCTTTCAGTCTCTTGATGTTATCCTTTCCAAGAATTTTTAATTCTCATTTCATTCTTATTTCAACTTATTTTCACCTCTTTTTTATATTTCAACCTCTTTTATTAGCTTCCTTTCAACCTCTTCTGATCATTTTTTCTGCCTCAAACTATCTAATTTTTAAATATTACCGAATCTTGTATAAACCTCTTTTTGGCCTCTAGTGATAAGATTTTTTGACCTCTTATAAGTCTCGTAGTTTTCCTTTGCATCTCATTTCGACCATCTCTAAATTTATATATTTCCTTTTCATTTCGATCTTCAACTACTCGATTAGCTCAATGCCTGAGTCTTCAGTTTGTAATTGTGCAACCTGCGTTCGAATCCCCGTCAAATCAAAATTTTTAAGCCGTCATGACATTGTATTTTAAAGATAATCCAATATGAATATGTACGTGACTAAAACGTATATAAACATGTAGCCTGTACACTGAAAAAAATGCAGCTAATTTGGCTGGGAAGATAGATGATAAATTAGTTTAGAATATTTTGTTCCCAATCTGTAGAAAAATCTTACTACAAAAGCAAATTTTTTCTGCTATATTGGTTAGTGTTCAATCACTGCCGAATTTTTACGATTTCTATACCGTTTCGGAAATGTGATGGTGCAACTGGACACCGCGCGCGCCCTCTCTCCCACTCGGTTGTCAAAATTTGAGGAATATAAATTTGCTCGGATACATTGCCGAATTGGCTATGATCCTGTGCAAATTCAGTACGGTGCGATTCCATTCCTAAGTAGTTGAAATTCGAACTATTTTAGCTCGAAAAAATCCACATATTAATAGCTCGAACTTGTTTCGTGCTATAATAGCTGCATTTTTTGTCAGTGTAGTTGCTCATGTAGTAGCCTGCTCATGAGTTTGAATTACTGCAATTAGTATTCATCTATGGAAGTTTGGAATCAGTATAGATTTTGTTTTATTTTTTTAATTTTTTTGCCATTTTGGTTAATAAAAATTGTACATTTCAAAAAAAAAAATTGACAATTTTTAATGTGAATTAACAGCTTAAACTAGAACAGTACACAACAGGGCTTAAAAGAAGTTGAAAAGGAGCCCAAAAGTAAGGAGATCTCTAGGAAACTAAATAAAGGTAGGCTGACAAGGCCAAGAACAGGTTGAAATCATGTTCTCTTATCAATCTCAAAGTGCTGAAAGCGGACATTACCGCAATTTTTAGGTCGGAAAGAGATGGAAAAAAATCGTCGTCGAACTCTTTTCATTCTCATTCGAATCTCTTTTAAAGCTTACTTTGAAATTTATTTTAACCTTATTTCAGTCTTCATTCAATCTCTCAAACAGAGGCTGAAAATTTCGACTCGGCTTGTCCAAAAGTACAATCGAAAAAATATCATTGAATATTTAAGAGGCGTTGCCAACATCCTTTAGAAAACTTATGATTGAGTATGTTATGAGGTTGAATCTATAAAGGAATATTGACCTGTGTTAATTACTGTGTTATTTTATCATTGTGTATTTATGAGCAATGTTAAATTGACATGTATTAAAATGTCCGTATTTCTGTGTTAAATTGTCTGTCTCCCAAATGAATTCTGTGGTTGTGAGGACAAACCAGTTAACTACCAGTTGAAAACATTAAAGAATAAAACTTTAGACATTTTTTGAAACAAAATTAGAGTTATAAATAATGTTCGAAATGTGCATTATAGTTTTTCGATTTTCATAGAAACACTTTTTTCAGTTCGTCTTATAGAAGTAGATAAAAAAATAACCTAAAATATGTTTCAACTTAAATGTACAAAAAAGCACTTCACTGGTTTCTCTTCACAGCCACAGAATTTATCAATAGACTGCGTAATTTTTGGTTTCATTTTTATTAAAATTGATAATTATAAAAAATAGTCGGCATTGTCTGATTCTGCCTGAGTACAACTTAGAATGAACGTGTAGCATGAAAAGTTAATTTAATTATTCTAACGATTATTTATCACTTTTTATAATGTCTGCACGATTTTTATATTTATACAAATATGACAACAAAAGATGGCAACTATGAGAGATATATTCTTTGTTCCTTGTTGGTTCATATTTATTTTCGTGTTTTCATTTTAATTAATTCCAACGCAATTCTGTTTGAAGGGTGACCTCAACATAACAAGTGTGTAGCAATGTAAAAGTCGTTACGCGACAAAACAGGAGCGTTCTGGACTGTAGATGGTTCTTGATAATAAATTCATATCTCGACAAGTGTCCTTTGCGTTCCTCAGTCATTCAAGAAGTATCACAAATCTCTTTTTTATATCGCTTAATAAAACTGGCCTGACATATATGTGACTGCTGCTACTTAATTTCGTGAAGCTTCCCTTATTGATCAGCAAAATTCTTTTTCGAGTGCCAAATCGAGGAGATGTAAATTTGCGTTCTGATGCTTGTTTGATGAATGTTCGAACGAATATTAAAACATATTATGAAACTTATTTTTATATGGAGTCCGCCAATAAATATTACCACAATTGTTAAAGTTTCATTATTCGTGCATATTTTCTAAAGAGGATTGATAAAATTATATCCATACAAATTTGTTTTCAAAAATGAAACGAGAATGAATTAATGCATTCGTGATAAAATAAATAGCCGAGAATGGTCACTGTTTGCGTTGCGGTAATGAATACTGTAACAATTAGGAAGTCTGTCGACTGAGTTTGCCCAGAGAAGTTTGCCGCGCCACGCGTATAAACACAACAGTTTTCGACAATATCAAAACTTGGTTTAGAATATTAACTGTAAGATTGAACAATATGTTTAACTCAATGAATCAAATACGAGAAGAAATGATTTATGACACATTTATTTTTTAATTATTGCAAATACGTGTATAGCAATTTTGTAAATTAATAGTTATTAGTTACGATGCGAAACTCGGAAAGCCCAAAAACAATTTCTTAAATTTTCGGGAAAATAGAGGCTGAATATTAGCATCAACCACCAGGATTTTAGAATCAGTTTCTATGCCAAAATTGAAGTAAATCCTGATGCATTTATGAGATGTATGTGTAACGATAATGTAATTTGATATCACAATTTTTATATGAGATTTTTTTGAAACTTGAAAATAAATATGCCAATTGAATTTGATACACAATTCAAGGAAGTTTGATTTGAGTTAATGATTTTATTGAATCTGATTAAATATGTGATTTCAATTAACTCAATCAGAGTTGCAAAGTTTAATTAGTGTAAAGCAAAATTTTCATATATGAAAATCGCGAATTCGTGAATATGTATAAGGGAATGCATTTAATCGAATCTGTGAACCGCAAAAATAATTCAAATAAAGTAAAAAAATACAGTTCGCAATTGTAGAGTTACGCCAGATTTTGTAAGTAACTTGAAAGTATCAAACGGACGAATCACTAGTGTCTGTTAGTCTTGTATAGGAAACACGAAAGCTATAAAAATGTCTGTGAAATCGATTTGTGGTTCCATCAAATTTCTATAAAACTCGTAAAAATCGGGACTTTTACACGGCACGTAGAGCACACGCACCGAAAGACTGAATGATAACAGATTAGAAGTAGAAACGTTGACAGATGGCCGGCGTGACATGCGAGGGGTAACCTCCTTTTGCAACGAGCCTTTTATGCTAAACGATCGTTTCATTTGAAAGATGCTAATGTGAAAAACCGATGCATACTAATGAAGAGACCATGAGTTTCCACTATCCACTATCTCAATGTTAGACTGCTTGCCACAGTCTCTGCATCAATGTCATTCGCAATCCCCCCATCATATACATACCGTTACCAACCATAAGCATTGCACTTATTCAGTCAGTGTTGTTGCTTGACAGTCAGTCAAGCAACATCCTCTAACTGCAATCTTGAAACAAATGATCGAATAAATGATTTGGACATATTTTTTTCAAACAAGAAGCTCATGTAGAAATAAATAAATTTACGTCTTGCTCCATGTTGGGCCAACGTTGGTTCAGCACAGGGATAAAAATATATGTCAGCCAAATATAAGCCAAATCATTTTGGCTTATCGCTGACAATCCTAATTTGGCCGAATAAGAGCCTATGTAAGCTTGCATTTTGTGGGTAAACCTACTTGATAATTAATTTTATTAATGAAAATTCAGTTCCGTATGGGTCGTGGTGCTGTCAACATGCGTCGAGTCATCATGCGACAGTGTAAAATTTGCTGAAAATTGTTGCAAAGCATCGAACCAGACCGAGTAGGATCCTTTTTGCAACAACTAGTCACGAACCATGCAGACAAAAGCTTCGAACCGTTTTCGACATTTTAAACCAGCGTTATCTGTTGTTGTCGCGACATTAAGTTTTAAAGTTAAGTGTGCTGCTCACTCGTGCTCAGATAACTCGCTGCTCTATAGCTGAGCTCTCGTCATGGATCAGGAGGAGAAAACAGACCCACACGAGCAATTTCACTCGCCTATCCCGTTCACGCCAAAGACGTCGGAAACGGGGCACCCCAGGGGACGGCCGTCAAGTGCAAGTTTGTTGCTGCGCCACGATGTGCGACAAAGAAATTTTCGATCTCTCTTGACAATGTCACCCACAACAGCCAGCAGAGGGAGAAGGCAGGCAAGTGATGACCCAGAAGATCACTCAATTGCAGATGAGAGCGCAAAGAGCCGAAGCGAATAAAGTTCTTTTATAAGAACGTGGATGTGAGAATTCATAACCTTGAAGCTAAGGTAAATGAAATTGACTCCAGCAACTGAGCAGAAATTACCACATGCGTCAACGACACGGAATGAAATGAGGCACTAATTTTTACTAGGATATCGAGGAATCTTGTGACAGGACTGCCTACTACATAATATTTCTGAAGAAAGCGATGAAAAATACAATATATGTAGGCGCTCTATGTCGCCTAACTCCATTAGGTCCGACAGCTCGTGGCCTAGAACGATCGCGCATGAGGGGCTGTGAGAGACTGGAGTTCGAATATCGTCGATCTTAAACTTTCAGTTTTTCGAATAAAAAAATGAAATAAATAAACTTAAATGTGTGATAAAAACAATACGAAATATCTCATGGCCCAACATAAAATTCCATAACAATTTAAAATTTTTGAAAATTGTGATTTTAAAATAAAATTTACACACTGGACTAGTAATTTACCATGTTTCGTATTTCAGTCACACTTTTACTGCGAATCCTAGTTAAAATTACTCCTCCATTGTTTCACGTGGACGTGCTCCTGTGACATGGGATAATCTCGAACTCTGCCAATCAACCCACGTTCCTGGAGAAAATCGACAAGAAAATTGAGACCTATCACAGCTGGATAGAGAGAGAAGAAAAACTTCGCCGCAAATTGATCATAATCGAAGGACTGGATCTGCCAAACACAAATCTTCTCACCGAGGTCAACCAATTTTTCGCCACGGAATTCAACATCAACAACGCGATCAGCGAAGCCCGGTGTCTCTTGAACACGGTCATCTTGGCAGTAGTCATAACTTGGGAATTAAAATTGCAAATACTCCATGAAAAGAAAAACATTAAAGTTGCCGGCAAAAAATATATATAGATCCAGGCCAAACCCCTAAAGAATGCACTCGAGATTTCGAGCTACGAAAATATGCCAGAATTGCTTGCAACGAGGGAAGAAAAGCCGCAATAATCAAAAAGACTGATCGTCAAGGGAAAACAATACTCCTGGGACCTGAGAGAACAGAAATTGGTGGAGATGATACCATCACAGGCCAAACCGAGGCATTAACAACCTGCCTCAAAAAACGACGACAAAGATGGTTCGTGACGATCTCATTCTGAAACCCCCATGGATTCTCCAACCTAACCTTACTTGAACAGCTGCTGTCGACGTAAATCCTGGGGGTTTGGGAGACTTGGATGACGACCACCATCAAAAACCTGCCCACCCCTTGGAAACACGTAGTCCGAGCAGCCTCAGCAGCTATAAGAGAGAGTAGCACAGGCCAAGCCAGTGGGATTTACTGCTATCATCCAAAGAGTTACTTAAGGTTACAACAACAGATACCACAATTATGTGGATTTTTCGTCATTTAGTAATTGAAGATTTTGATTTGATTGTAGGCACTGTATATATAAAATCTAGCCAGGAGATCGCACGCATTGATCCTGCTTCAGTTGCAAATAGACGAAATTTTCTCCCAGTTTCAGCACAGATCATTATCGGTGGCAACGTTAACGCTCGCCTAGGCACCCTCGGCATAGTAGACGACTCGTTAATTTAAAAGGACGAATCTGCAACTAGTCAGATCCTCCAGAAATCCGGTCCCATAAAGTGGTCGGATACTACACGAGTTTATGATCCAGTACGGGTTCCTTCTGCTGTATGGCCGCACTCCAGGTGACAAGAACAGGGACTTCACCTATAGCTCTGGGCAGCAGCGTGATTGACCTCGTCTGGATTAGCACTCGCAATACGCACATGGTAAACAAACTCGAGGTAAACCACATTGTAACCCTTTTCTTGATCACTTCCCTACCACACTTAAATTATTTCACGATAATGGTACAGACCATCAATGTTCCTCGGGAAAAAATGTCTCCGACTCTTCACAATATGAACACTTGATGGGATTTTTGTGAATGGATCGCCAGGTGTAATTCAAATAAAACCTTTCTTGACAGATAATCTTGATTCGTTATTTGGTATAACAAAAGGTACCTATACAAGAGATCATTTTATTACTAACAGATTCAAAAATTAAAAAATAAACTCAGTAGAATTTTGCAACAAAAGAATAGTATAATTGTATTAAAGAAAATTTATAGCAAACGCAATGGTTCTCGAATAAAAAATAATAAATGAACAATATAAGAGAATATACAGAGGAAACAACATACCTTTTGTTTACAATAAACTTTCATACTCTGATGAACGGAGATATAATATAAACGATGTTGGATGATTAGATGTAGCGACGTATAAATTGCGATGATGATTCTTTTACACGTTTAGTCTCACTCGTCGTCAAAGCACGCCTTTCCTCTTTCTTTTTCTTCTTTACAATGAATCTTGCTCTAATTTAGTTTAATTATCAACCTACAGAACTGTTATCATTTACTTGAACATGTGAAATTGGTACCAACACCAATTTTTGTCACAGTTGTGTAGGTTGGGTTAGGTCAGGGAATTGATCAATCACAACAACACTTTTGTAACTCTATAACCTCAATTCTTTCCACGGTTTCTGATATTTTAATTATTACCGATGTGAATCCTTGTAATGACCTTATAATTGATAATATTAAATCTTGTGCTGATAGCCTCAACATGGTAAAAACAAATAAAATCCAAACCCCAACAAGCAGTGGTTCGATAAAGACTGCAAAACCGCGAAACATGGAATGTAAAAAGCCCTCGATAAATTCAAACTAGACGAACTTGATGCGACAAACAGGGATTCATGTCTTCAAATCAAACATCAACAAAAGAACTTGCTGAAAACATAAAAACATGGACATATTATCGGTACCCGAAACAAATTTGCAAAAACGAGAAATGCCAAAATTTCTAAGGGGTATATAATAAATTTAAAAATCAAAATAAACGTACAGCATCTAATCCTATCTCTTTATAAACTAATAAAAATTTTTGGAAGAAATGTATTCAAGCAAAACGGCTGATGGAAAGGACATGATGCGAATTGTGTAAGATAATTGTCATGTTCGCATTTTACTTTTAAATCGTTTATTTTACATTTAATAATACATTTCATTTGATAAATTAATTAATAAAGGGCATTGCGCGAGCATACCTGACTTGTGCCCATGTCAACGCACCAATATTGAGCAATAAAATATATTCTTAGTAAGTCACCAGCTCGTCGATGGCCCGGTCAGTCATTTAATTGTGCAAGAATCGTTCACTTTAGTAAAGAAAACACAGTTCTCAATCACTTTTAACTAGCTTATTGTCCTGTCTCACTCTCAATATACACACGAACACACACATGACTTCCAAATACTCTTGCCCTATAGCCGACGAGGCAGGTGCCTCGCGGACTCGAGGTTCAAAAAACTCTCGTTCAAGAAACCACCTTGTGGTTCGCAACTCAAAAAAACATGTTGTGGATCAGTTGCGACTCGCTTTCTGCTTTGAATTCCGGCGGGTGCTCGCGAATCGGCGTGCCCCGCATAGGTGTGGTTCAAGAATGCTCGCCCCCTGTCCTTATTAGAGTGCCCGAGTCAACATTTGAAACCTGCTTTTGATCTCACAAATCTTATTTTGATTTACTAATTCTCTTCTCGACTTCTTTGATATCGTTTTATACTTATTTCAAACTCTTTTCAGCCTTAGTCAAAATTTTATGATTTTATCAGTTTTATCCTCCATACTGCCTCCTTTCAGTCTCTTGCTGTTATTATCTCCAAAAATGTTTAATTCTCATTTCATTCTTATTTCAACTTATTTTCACCTCTTTTTTATATTTCAACCTCTTTCATAAACTTCCTTTCAAACTCTTCTGATCCTTTATTCAGCCTCAGACTATCCAATTTTTGAATATTACCGAATCTCGTATAAATCTTTTTTTGGCCTCTAGTGATAAGATTTTTTGACGTCTTATAAGTCTCTTAGTTTTCCTTTGTAGCTCATATCGACCATCTCTAAATTTATATATTTCCTTTTCACTTCGATCTTCAACTACTCAATTAGCTCAATTGAATTTTGACAATGTGAATTAACAGCTTAAACTAGAACAGTACACAACAGGGCTTAAAAGAAGTTGAAAAGGAGCCCAAAAGTAAGGAGATCTCTAGGAAACTAAATAAAAGTGCTGGAAGCGGACGTTACCGCAAGTTTCAGGTCGAAAAGAGTTGAAAAAAAATCGTCATTGAACTCTTTTCATTCTCATTCAAATCTCTTTTAAAGCTAACTTTAAAATTTCAACCTTATTTCAGTCTTCATTCAACCTTTTTTCAATCTCTCAAACATAGGCTGAAAATTTCGACTCGGGTGACCTAATTAACGCGACCTCATTAGGCGACGGTAAGAAAGGGTCCTTACAATTATAACATTCGAGCCCGTTCATTACTCTATGTCGCAATCAAACGTGTGGACTTAGCTCGATGCGTCAACTGCAATGAAAGAGAATTAAAACATATTCGGGTTCCATGACATCTCCGCCGTCTCAAGGTGGCGACCGCGTAGCAAATATGAGGAATTAGAAATAATCAACAAGAAAATCTGGCTACACTGTAAAAAAGTGGTAAAGTTTAGCATACAAGCTGTAAGTCAGTTGTAAGCGTGCAAGCTGTATTTTCCAAATAGAACTTTAAAATCACACCAAGACGTATGTTTCCAGCAAGTTGAGGTTAGAAAGGCCTCTTGAACAACTATATATTGGTTATATGACCATTAACGCGAATGCCGGAGTAGATTATCGAAAGTCGGGTCACGACTCGCATGTTTTAGGGCATTGACGTTATTCTATGTTTCAAAAATGATTTCGGGTTCGTATAAGTCTTAAGTTTATTGTCGTTATTGCCCTCCTGAATATCGTAGTCAAAACGGGTGTAATGAGATTTTTTTATATTATTTATATATACTAGATTGACTATTTAAGGGGACCGTTGACCTAAAAATGGTCAAAAATCAATTTTTTTACACAAATTTTTTATTGCATATTTTAATACTCTGAAGTGTGCTCTTTCATGTGGTGTTACTGTTTTTGCTGTATCTCAACTGAAAGTTGTTCATTTTTAATTTTTGATCGGCGCGTACAAAGTCGAAATGATAAAGTCTGGAGTCGGGGTCAGCTGAGGTTTGTTTTTTTTTCATAGAGGTAAAATTGAGGTAAATAAAATAAAGGTAAAATTGAATTCATTTTGTTGTAACAATAAAAGTGATAATATTTACTGTTGTTTAATGTATATTTGTAATAAAACTTAGTTCAAACAAATGATTGCAAAGAAATGATTCAAACAATGATGTTAAAACTTTAAATGCGATTATTTCGAAAACTCATTTTTCGTAAAATCTCAACTTTAAAAAG
>JAPYZS010002671.1:0-18988 GCA_030522925.1 Trissolcus japonicus
TCTACGATTGGTACTGACAGATTTTGTTTTTAATAAATTTTCGCTAAATTATGAACAAAAGAGTGGAAAAAATCCCGGATTTCTCGGCTTTTTTTGCATTTTGTTACATTTTTTAATGTAACTTTTGATAATCAATAGTTATTAAAAATCTGTCAGTACCATTTTTAGTCCTTAAACTGACAAACAAAATGGTCGCAATAGAATCAAAATTGATTTAAATTTGAGCGGGAAGAATGATAATCAAGTAGACCTTTAAAAATAAATATGTTGTGAACAATTTATTGAATTAAATTCATACCGTTCATAAATTAAAATCACATAATTTACTATGATGCATTAGTTAATAACGTTATATATAATTTTAAACTTTATGTAAAACACATTTTTTTCTTAGTATTGCTTGCATTCATTTTAATAACAATCTTTGGCGTTATTATAAAACAAACAGTTTATATTTAATTTAGATTAAAATGTTACATAAAATCAGTATCACATTCATTGGAATCCGGTTTTCATTGAAAGAATCTATTCTCCGAAGGATTTTTTTTTCTTCGAACCAGGTACATTTCGTCTTTTCTTTTCAGGTACTTTTTTTCAGTTGCGCGGCCTTTTCTTCTTTCTCTTGTTTTTTCTAACATTTTCCTCAGCGTTTTTTTCTTTGAGTAGTTGTGTGGCTTTTTCTTTTTCTTCTTTATTGAGTCGTCGCTCTTCCGCTTTTTTTTCTTTTTCCTTTCGTCTGTCTTCCTCAAGACGCAACTTTTTTGCAACTGCTTCTACTCTTTTCATTTCCTTTCGCTTGCGATTTTCTTCTTTCTCTTTAATTATTGCTTCTTTTCTCACTTCAGATTATATTAGTTTATTCCTCATTGAGTTCGCAGTCAATATCTCCGAATGTTGTTTTTTTCTGGAAGTAGTTATTCGTTTTAAAGGTAAAGCTGATGGTGAAGGTGAAAGAACACGTTGTATTTCAACGAAGTTTGCAGGACCATTTGGAAAACCATCTCCTTCTATAATTTCCAATTGTTTGACGTCTTGTAACATGTTGCCAACTGTTTGGTCCACTTCTACAGTGAGATTGTTATCAATGTTATATTCAATGACGTCGTCAGTCGGAAGGTCTTCTTGAGCCAGTGGAACAGCAGGGATTGAAGCTTCAGCAGAGTCTAAAGTTTCATTTGCAAAATTTGAAGATTCATCTAAAGGCTGAGCTGGATAGAGAGAGGCATCGTTGACAAATTTCTGCGGATTTAGTGGCCAAATTCCAGCCGCTTTGAATCCATTAATTCCTTTTTCGGCGGTGGCACAAGAATTGTACGCTGTCGCAAAGATTCCAGCTACATCATAGGGGGTTATGTGCTGAACATTTCGACTTTTCAATTGTTGCATGCTTTATTATAAGCAGTTTTGAGAGGTCCATACACAGTCAAGTCTAGAGGTTGCATTTTGTGAGACGTATGCAGGGCTAGCGATACCATGAAGATGTGGTTTTCCAAGCAAAAATCAAGTGCTTTCAGGCTTGTATGGCTGCTGTGATTATCATGTTATGTTCACACAAAGAGAATTTTGACTTTAGGAAAAGAACGTTATTCAGTGCTGGTATAACATAAACTGACAGGAAAAAACAATGACAGAACAGCTTGACCAATATAACAAAACGTTGCCATGGAATTACAAGAATTTGAATATGTAACAATCAAGAATCAACAAAACAGGTTGATCTGCTGACGGTTTGGCGTAGAAAACAAAATGCTTCAGCCACTCAACGGATATGTCGTTGTTTGTCCATCCATTGGGAGAAACCTGGAGCATGCTTCCAGGCGGTGCATTTTGCATTAAGAACGAACAAAGTCGTTTCCAAGGGAAGATAAAAAGTGGGGGAATGTACGTCCCAGCAG
Organism: Trissolcus japonicus; assembly: GCA_030522925.1. NCBI lineage: Eukaryota > Metazoa > Arthropoda > Insecta > Hymenoptera > Scelionidae > Trissolcus > Trissolcus japonicus. The sequence continues at coordinate 1,896 of JAPYZS010002671.1, forward strand.
CACTTACAGCACATGCGATTGTGATGGTTTTTCTTCGTTCCTACGAAGTGACACTGCCTACCCTTTTTTGACCTTTTGGTGCAATGATGTTTTCGCAGACCTGAAAACAAGATGATGTTTTTATTTTTGTCTTTAACAAATATTATAATGACTTATTACCTGCACAGTAGATATTCTTGTTTCATCCATATTGTATATATTTTGAGGTAGAAAGGAATGCTTTTCAAATATCTTTTCCAGGTTGTCGAAAAAGGATTTAATTTCAGCATCGTTAAATCCTTTGATTCTGTTGATACTTGTCGCTTCCGGTTTGCGAATGGAGATAGATGGATTGCGATTTAAGAAACCGTACAACCAATCTCTGCCAGCGATTTGTTCATCTTTTTTGAACGGATGTATCAGTTTGAGTTTTTCTGCTACTTCAAAAGCTAATTTCCTTATATCGCGCCCTGTCAAAGCAAAAAATGTTGGCCAGGTTCTTCAAATAATCAGCCAACAGTCTTTCTTGCTCTGAAATGAAAGCAGATTTTCTTCCTAATGCTGCTGGTCCATTTGCTCCCCACTTCAATCTTCTCTGGATAGTAGATCTCGGTATGCCGTAGTTTTTAGAAACTCTTCTAATTTTTGCACCCTGTTTAATTTCATCTAGGGCCCTCTTCAGAGTTTCCGTCGTCCAAGAACCTCTGTTTGTTGTTCGCGCTCGAACTCGAGGCATCTGAAATTATCGATATAAATAAAAAACAACGTCAAATTATTTATAATTCTAATCGAAATAAGTTTGACATTTCATATCATTCACAGAACTTTTTTTTTACAAAACTACTAATGAGTGTTAGTAGAAAATGTGCGATAATTTAAGTACATGCCGGCAATTCGCTACCGACACCCGCGCGAACAATATATTTCTTGCGCCACCGCTTAATGAGAGAGCGCCGTGAGCGGAGCAGGAGAAACAGGTAGTTGCGACACAGAATAAACAAGCTGAAGCACATCGCTTTGCCGATCTGTCCTACTCACCATCTAAACTGATCTGCTTGTCAAGTTCCACGGCTCTGCCCGTGATCATCAGCACGGCTCTGATGTCAAGTTTTTTCGACGCAAATCGCGCTTCTCAGCAACACTATCTCGTGTTATGTTTACGACACTCGCTTCGCCCGCGCCAAAAACTTCATACTCATGCGGAATCGCCTACTTCTCCCACTAGTTAGTGATTGTGAAAGGTTTTGAACGTTTTCCAACCGTTCATTTTGAGTCACTCCAATTATATTTTTTGTAAAAACAGTGGCCTTCGTCCTCTTTAACGCCAATTTCTGGGCGATTTTTGAACTGATGAAAATCTCCTTCAGCAGGAAAGAAAGATTTATTTAAGATTTATTTATGTAAGATTATTTATTATTTTATTATTATTTCATTTTTTCAGAATATACACTCTATACATACACATTCGTTGAGTTTTTCGAACTCGTTGAGTATAATATAAATATATCAAATAAACATTACATTTACAATTTTAAGAAGAAGAAAACAAAATATAAAAGACAGTTATATAAGATCAAGATTAGTTTTAAAACATTTTATTTTTTAATGTGATAACAAGCAAGATAGCAAGATAAAAAGATGTTGTTGAACGCCATACTATGTGTTGCTAAAAATTCACTCCAAATTTAATTTCGTTTATTAGCTTATTAGTTTTCCAATTAATATTTGCGCACGAATAATAATCAATTTTTAAATATTAATAATTAATAAATAATGTTTTTCATATCTAAATTTGGTGGGATCATGAATTAAATTATGATCATGAAATAAATGAATAAATAAATGACGATTGTCAAAATTTGTTTACTACCCTAATAGCCAGATTTATGTAAATTTTGTGTAAATTTTACTTAAATGCTATACAAAAAATTTATGCAAATCTAACTCCGCATTGTCCTGCATAATTTACATAAATTTTATACAACCAACAAAATTTTTTTAATTTTCTAAGTTTTGAAAAACCAAAAATCATTTTTTTTCATTCGTTTATTAATTTCGACACAAAATTGTTTGATGTAAACGATTTATGTAAATAATGCACTACAATGAGGAGTTTATGTAAATCATTCACATAAACGGTAGTTATCAGGGTATTTATGTTCTGTAAACAGGTTCCCCTATCCAATTCCCTGATGGGCCATAGTTGCAAATAAGATTTATTTGATGAAAATTGCCATCGACACATTTAACGCATCCGCAGCCAATTTCTGCTGTGTCGCCCCATACCATTTGAGTGTAATGACCAGTTTCAGAATCAAATCTGCAAAAGGTATATAAAATGAGTTTCAGATGATAATATATCGCTTACCCTGTTAAAGACGTTACAAAATTTTTCTTTATTTTAAATTTGATTAGAAATTATTAAGAAATGTGGCATGGTAAAATTAATTAATCAAACGAGCTTGTGAAGTTCGATTATAATTATGCTTCTTATCTCGTCTGGATGGAAATTATATGTAGTCGTGGCTCTGGACACAAATTTCAACAGTATTTCAAAAATTTTCGAATAAAAATTCGCATATCGATACACACTTTACGTCAAATGTTTCATTAGTTTAAAGCGTACGCTTTTCATTTCGGAAGGGTTAATGTTTTATAGAGTGAGAAGTCCATCCGGACGAGATGAGAAGCATAATTATAATCGAACTTCACTTGGTAAGTTCGTTTGATTTATTAATTGTGCTATACTATCTCGTCCCGATGGAAATTATATGTAGTTATTTATAGCGCGATTTGCTTTGTGTTGATTGTTGAATCAACCTGTTAGTGCATAAAATAATGGTTAATTCTTACTATATTGTTAATATATATTTATTTAAAGATATTAGTCTATGATTCAAGATAGTATTACATTGTTACTGAATTCTTCGGTGTCAACAATCGGACGATTATAAAATTGAGCGAACACTTTTGAATGTCCTGTCCATCCTGCAGCTTTTTTAATTAGGTCGATTGGTACGCCTTTTTGAGCAACTGAGGAAGTGGACGCATGGCGAGTGCTGTATGATGTAAATATATCACTTTGTACGCAGTTTTTCAATTCACTATTTATCCATTGGCTCAGTGTTTGTGATGATACAGCTTTGTGTGATTTAACGTAACAGATAAATAGTGAATCACAATCCTTATCGCGTAGATTGATGGTTCGCTCGATATAATGTTCAACTACAGTATAGATACAAATATCTTCATTATTAATAAATTCAAAAAAATAAAATATAGGTTTGCACTACCTGGGGCTGTTGTTTTGATTCTGTCGGGTACTTTGAGGTCTATCTTATTTGTAATTGAGATTTTTGACAATCTTTGACAAAGTGTTTACAATCTATGACCCGTTGCTAGGGCTAGTAAAACCACTAATATTTTTGAAATTTTTTCCAGTGAGTAGTCTTCATAGGGGTAAATTGCCTACAATGTTAAGTAGGGGTTTTATGAACACCTGTCTACCCATGGATATCCATAGTAATGGTCCGAGAATAAGCGGAAGCTATCAGCGATTTTCGTTATTGCTTCTTTTGTTTCGTCATTTAACTTGGGGTAGACATCAGTTTCCACTAACTTGGAGAGACCGATTCCTAGAGCGTTAATGCAGGGTCCTACTTGTTTTTAAGACTTTGCTTGATAGTCATCTCTGGTGGTTACAGATTTGTTGAGCGCTGGAAGGAGTTCTTTATTCATTTTAGGAGTTTCGAAGCAAGAGATAAATTCATATTTTTCGAGAAGTTCTTTTCGAATGTTTTCAGTTAAACCATTCTTGATTGCGCGTTGTGATGCCTTGTACATATTTTGATTCCAATTTGAGTCTGGTGTTGGAGCTTGTGGAAGGGAGAATAGCTCGTCTACCACAGTGATATTATTTCCCACCGCTTCATTTTCAGCAAAAGTTACTTTACCTAAAAGTAAACTTGCAAGTTTACTTGCACTAACACCGTCGGTTATGTCACTTTTTTTTCTGAATAGTTTCAGTGTCAACAAAGGGCGTACACGGTTGAGTGTTATCTGTTGATTGGGTTGTGTGCTCAACTTCAGTTTGTTGGTCATTCCCTGGAAGTAAAATTCGTTTTTAAGTACATTTGTGTACATTGGTTAAGCCCCCTCTTTTTTGAAAAGCTTTGAATCGACGGTATAGCTCCTGGAATCCTTTTACAGTTATTTCTTCCGCAGAATTTCTGACGAGCGACTTTGAGATCGTCTCATAGGCCTATTGGCTAGGCTGTTGTATGATTCGTTTGATGAGCATGTGTCAACATATCTTTTTCTGCTTGGTGACGGCGAACTCGAAGAGCTTGACGGGGAGCGTGTTGGTCGACGTGAAGGCGATCGAGATCGATGGTGTGCTGGTGAGTAATATCTGATATGGTACGGGTACTTCGAGTCGTGAGTTGCGCTGCGGGAAGAGCGGCGCCGTGACCTGCTTTGTCTTTTGGGTACTTGGACTGTTGATTTGACGGAAGGCAGACGTTTGGTTAAGAGAGACCTTCCATGGCTAAGTCGCGAGCGAGATCGACGATCTGTTTGATCGGTGTTTTTTATGCTCACGTCGGCTAGGAGACCTGTGTCTCTTTTTGTATTTCGGCATTGCTTTAAATTTCACTGAATCTTGTAAAAATGACCCTTTTCTGATTAGAATACTGTTACTTTTACATGTAACGGATACACAATGAAACATTTGACACGAGTCAACAACGTGAAGTGTGTATCGATATTCGAATTTTTATTCGGAAACCTTTAAAATACTGTTGAAATTCGTGCCTAGAGCCATGACTACACATAATTTACATTCGGACGAGATAATATAGCATAATTTTAACTTTAAGTCTTATTTTCTAATTACCTGAAAATTATTTAAGATAATAATTTTTCTAAAAAGATTCTGAACTTTCAAGGTAACTTTGATATAGTGGATAAGATTGTGGACTCTCAAGAAATCTTGTAGGAATTACGATATATTGATTCCACTAATATTTGACCAGGCACCAGTGAATGACCATTGCATTGGAGTGAAAAAGATAGGCTATGCATTTTAAATGATCGGTCATTCATTGGTATCGAATCTTAGTTGGCCATTCATTAGTACATTTACCCTATGTTCTTAGAAAAATTCTGTGTTACAATCTCTAATAAATTCTCACCAATTAATAATCTTCATAGATGTTACAGGACCCTTATTTGCATGCAATATTTAAAAAACAAATGTTCATTTAAATTCATACATTAGTCAAAAAAAAAAAAACATTTTTTTTGGTATTCAAAACTTTAAAAATTTTTAATTTGTGAATCACTTTTATGTAAATCATGCAACATAATAAGGTGTTAGATTTACACAGAATTTTTGAATAGCATTTATGTGAAGTTTTCAAGAAATTTACAGAAATATGGTTATCGGGGCATTTTCGAATCGGTTTAAATTAGAAGTTACGAAATAGACAAATAATTTAAAACGATATGACGTCGATAAATATAATAAAGATAATAAGAACATGTATGAGCAAATCCAGAATTCTCGACAACTTGTCGTTCCAAAAAAATTTGAAAACGTCAGATCAGCGGCCAAAAGTGGAACTAACTATGCTGCCGTAAACGGCACTCGAGCAGGTTAAATCCACTTATGACCCGATGATCTGACGCGTGAAACGTCGTATGCGCCTCGGGCGCCACTGGCGCCCGAGACTGTAATATACTATTCTAGTCACGGCATACTCTTCTTGACACACACTTGTGGTTCAGGGACACAAAATTGATCTAATAGTATATTATGCACCAAGGGCGCATGCGGAGCATGCGCACGAGGTCAATACAGCGTTTTTTGTACCAAGGGAGCGGGAGTTTTCAGCTGTTTTATAGCCCGAGGGAGTAAAACACGCTCAAGGGAATAAAAACAGCTGAAATCCCGCTCCCATGGTACAAAAAAGACATTATTCCCCGAAAAGAAGTTTTGCGGCATCTTCATTTACGAAGGTAAATGAAGTAATTAGACCTATTTGCCCGAAATGTTTAAATGGCCATAACATTTATAAGTTTCTATGAAAAAGATTGTTTAATTCAATTACTATTTCTTTGAATTTCATAAATGAAGGTGTCACACAATTTTCTTTTCAGGGAGCAATGTTTCTTTGACTAATTTTGGGTCCCTGAACCCGACAAAATTAGTTCCAACAGTGTGACTAGAAAATAGTACATTACGCAACTAGGGTGAAAAGCAGGCTATTCCCGTCTTGCGTACGATACTTCTTGCAACAAGTGACTACAACACGACTCAACAGTCGGAACCCCGCGAAGCGGGAAGGGAGTCCAGGAGCGAAGCCCCCCGAATAACAAATAGAAATTAGTATCATTTTATATAATAATTAATAAATTAAAAAGAATGTATGATTAATTAAAAAATATATTCATTCTCGCGGATGTTCAACAATAAAGTTCCCTAGAGAATCGGTGTACACCGTTCGCCTGCTAGCGATAAAGTGATGCTAGTCAGGGTCGTAAAACATATAAGCATATAGCAACATAGTTCGCAGCGCCTCTGTAGACTGGGAATTGAACGTAAAACATTAAGTGTGCTATTATTTTTACAATGGCACAATAGAATTTAAACAATGGATATATGTAGGATTTTTAGTACAATACACTTTTAATGAAAAAGTGATGTTGTTTATTATATTTTAATTTAATTAATTTAATATTTGTACAACATTTTTCATATAAAATATTTATGTAATAAAACATGTGAAAGTAAAAATTAGACACTGCTGCTCTATTGAGAATTTCATTTCATAATTATGATTAGCAATTTTTTTGCTCAAAAATTGCAGGAGATATGATTCGCATTATATTATATGGCGTATGCCCAAATTCGTCAACCGTCAGAGCTATTGTGCGAACGTAGGTGAAATATCTTAACAGAATAGCTAAATTCTAGTAGGAAAATAAAAAAATCAATTAACTCAAAGTAATTTTTTTTGTTTCTTACCGGATCAATGACGTCGGAGTGCGAATGATAAGAAACATTGAAACAAGTGTCTGATGACCTGCCACGAAATTGTACACCATCAGAGACGGTGGCTCGCTGTCGAAAAGATTCACCCACGACGGGAGCAGTTACTGCTGAAAATGAACAGAAAAATAGTTTCAAGTGTAACTTTGATTTCTTTTTAGGTTTTATTATGAAAAGATTCGTTAATTTTTTTTTTCATCTTCTCCCAGACAATATCTTTGATTTTACACGTTCAGTTCACACGTTAGTCTTGCGTTTTTGAAAAATGTGAAACTTTTCCTATGATTTGAGAAACTTCTCAAGAAACTGCGTTATCACAATAAATAAAATTGTTCGACAATCAACTTTCTTCGCAGCTGTTACAATTATTTTTTTCAATAAATTTGCTTTTATTTTGGCAAGGTTTTCCTTTATTGTTGTCTCTTCGATCAAAATGTTTTCTTTCGAGCACATTTCAACATTTTTGTCATCAGTTGGAAAAGTAGCAGAAATATCGTTCTCGTTTGGCGATTTTTCTAAATACTTTGCAAGTAACAACTGTAAGATATTCATATCTTCTTGCTTACAATTACTTCCTGCCGTTGTCGGCAAACTTAAATTGTTCAAAAGCAAAGTTTTGAACGCTTGTTGAAACTGGTACGGGGTTGGCTTCTCGATGTGTCCTCCAAAACTTCGAATAATGCTAAAGAAGCATTCGACGGTATCTTGGTTCGCATATTTCGTATCAAATAATTGGAATCCTTCTGCTTGAAGGACAATCCACAATTATTGGTCACGGGACAGCGATGCTTCTTTGAGCAGCATTCCGTTTTATATCCGTTTATCGAATCAAACAATTTGTCGAAGAAGAAAATTGTGTCCGCTGTGTCATTGGCATCAATGCAGCCATTATCATCAATGAGTATGTCACCTAACGATGTTTTTGCTGGTCCAAAACCTTGTGTTACTGAAAAAATTAAAAGCATCCGTCCACAGTTGAGAAGTTGATGAAAGCATTTAAGTTGGCCGCGGGTCGACCGTTGGCTGACTTCGTGCGCAGCGCGCCCCAGACAATCTAGTCCATATAAAAAGTTGATGCTATCGTGAAGTTGGATATGCAGCCAGATCACGCGTCATCGTTTATGTTTCATTTACAGGCGTGTTTGTTTTGTTTGAATGACCAGATATTTGACACTTTTATACAAGAAAATATTGAATGGGCACGCGTAACGTCTAGTTACATAAATGAACAATGATATTACTATTATATTTATGAACAATGATATTACTATTATATTTATGAACAATGATATTACTATTATATTTATGAAAAATGATTTCAACTTACTTTATTATAGTTCGGCCAACAGTATTGCTCAACGTCTGAACGGCAATCTCGACTTTAATTTTTCGAATTTTATTTTCAATGATGTTTTCGTCGGTTAATTTCTCCATCACCTTTTTCTGAGATTTTTTTCACTTTCTCGAATTTAGAGAGTTCCCACTCGATGAAATTCACCATCATTCGTCCCTAGATGGACCAGTACTATTCCGGAAACTACTTTTCTACCCTAGGAAAGTATGTGGGAAAGTACATTTCCCAGCAAGTAGATCGGAATTGCTCACTTTTGACACGATTTTTTCGTATTGAAAGTGACCACTTTCCACGCGCGTGTTGCAAAAAAAAATTTTTTGCAACGACTAAGTGGACGATAATTCTGGATTTGTTCACAATGTAAATAAAAGAAGGAAGTTTACGAGCTTACGAGCTGAAATCCAGTTGCAAGCGTGAAAGTAGCAATTTTCCAGTCGAACTTTAGAATTGAAACTTGAACTTTAAAATCACACTATAAGTGAGCAGATAATTATTTAGTACAATTTGAGTTTTTAACTGACACACTCGGATTTTTCATGTACAAATAAAGTTGCTGCTATAAAATCTCAGCAAAGTACCATACGTATGAGCTTTAAAATGAGGTGGAAAAGTCCTCTTTTTAACAGTATATATATATCTTTTAGAAACTTACCTATAACTGTAAACAATGTTTCTATCGAATTTGTCGACTTCATTATACCATGAATAAACTAAGTTTCCGATAGAAAGTCCTGAAGGATCGGTATTCCATGCAGCTGCAGCATTTTGACCCACTACAGTAGAAGCTGTGATTATGGTAAAGTGAAATTAAAACAATAATACATAATACATTTCTAAATTAGATTTTAATCATTTTAATTTTAGACTATCAATTATCAAAATTTTTTAATTTTGAATTCTCTGCTGAAAGAAATATTCATATAGTTTTTTTGGTGGAAACTGAATATACTGTTTCAAAGTTATGAAATGAATTGAAATCGTGCACTGAGAGAACAGTGGACTAGCATAACCTCCATCTGATAGTAAAGCCGCATCTCCGATGGCATTTTAGAAAATGCAATATTAATGAGTTGGGATACATACTTCAAACAGATATCTTAATAATCAATAAATATGGATAATTTTTGTCAAAAGTTATGGCGTAATGTCAATGTAATATTTTGAAAATTGTATGGAAAGTAAATATAATTGCATTTTAGTTTAAAAATGAAAAATCAGTTATTGATACTGACGAGTATTTCGACAGGCATCGTGTCCACTTTGACATTGGTTTGTCCATCTTTGAGCAATCGTTTCTAATTCGTCGTTCCAGGACTATAAATAAAATTCACATTATTTTGAATTCCTACCATCACATCGTCATATTGCATGATAACAATTTGTACCAAATATTTCATAGCACCAGGTGCGGCTGCGGGCTGAGGTCCACTGGACCCTCTTGTTTCATTGCCAATCGATACTTGGTATCGTTGCCAATTGTGAATATTGATGATCAAACTTTTTTCATTTGAGTTCAATCCTACTTGGTAGCATTGGCCGCATCGGGATTGTGGAGACTCCTGAAAAATAAGAAATATATAAAAATTGGAAGAAGTATAAATAATGAGAATTGTGGAAATACTTACAGGATATCTGCACATAGTATGTGCATTTCCCTTGCAACTTGGTAAATTGCAATATTGATTCTGAGATCTACTGAAAGCCAATAAATAAGTAACAAAAATGAACAATACCGAGTTGGACATAGTTGATGCCTTTTTTCAATCTAGAATTTGTATGCAAATATTGCAATGTTGTGAATTCTTATATACTTTGTAAGCGTGCATAATTATTGTTTCGATAACGACACTTGACAAATAACAAATGATAAGATCCCAGTTTGGTGACGATGTTTTTAATTGTTCGTACCACGAATTTCATGTTTATCTAATATTCAACCATTAAAATTTATTCAAAACGCATTAACGAAAACTGTTACGTTATTCATAAAACATCGTTTATCATTACTATTTTGTCAAATTATCACTTTTTATCAAAATATAAATAAATTGTTTAAGTTATAATAACATTTAATTATTTACATTATAAAAACACTTAACTACTTCTACATATTTTAAAGAACATTTTTTGTTGTAATTATTTGTGTTTATTTTGTTTATGGTAAACAGCGATCGTGAGATGAATTCAACGCGCTAAGTATCCGAAAGAAGTCAATATTTTTAAAAATTCAAAATATTTAAAAATATAGCAGTGATTACCGACAGAATGAACGTGCCTTGCAAATGAAGGTATTGACAGCATCCGGCAGTGGCTCTCCTTAGTTGGACATCCTCTTGTGACAGGAAAAAAAAGGCGGGAAACTATCACCCTTGCTGTCGGAAACTATGACATAACATCGCAACGCTTGTTAAGATACCTGGGAGTTCAGATAGCTGGGATGCCAAGATATGATTCAACGAACACCTCCGAATCGTTAGCCAGAGAGGATCGTGTCACGAATGCGCTGTCGAACATCATGCCAAACACTAAAGGATCCAGGCAGAGTTGTAGACGTGAATTCAACCATGGATGGAAGGTAGACTCACCGCCTTATCCCAGACATCGCCTAATGGAGTAGGAGGAAACATAAAGAGACTTTGATATCAAAACAATGATCACCAAACATTTTCTCACAACACCATTCCACATGATAGCGTTTGACATATTTTACTGCCTGTAACACCCTGAGCTGATGACACAGTGTTGTGTTTTGTCATCGATCAACACGTACTGTCGTACAACGACTGTCGTACCTAGACTTGAACAGGTATACTGTGTCAATGAACTAAAATTAGCAGACATGTCTCTGCTCAAATTGAGTCATTTGCAACGCCATTTTTCCGCATCGAACATATACATTTGAACCAAATCATCATACCGTACTCACAGGGGTTCACTGATACTTGCTTTGGCAGTACATAACTAAAATTGAATGGCATTGGAACTGTTTGGTTCGCTTTTTGCGATGGCCAAAGGCGATTTGCCTTTAAAACCAAAAACCGAGACTGCGGCCTGCGCGTGTTAACACCATTGATTCGCTCGTTTTGGCCTTCATCTCCGAGTCATTGCAGACAAGGGCCGTCGTCACCTGATGAAGAAAAGTTTATTCCTAGATAGGTGTATTCGTTTACCATTTCGAGTGCACTATTACTGTATTTAAACTTCTTGATTTTCTTCTTCCGTCCAGATTTTTGAGCAATCAGAATGGGAAGGTTGCAAGTGCGCACGGTTCAAGTGCGCACCGCACGACTGCACACCGAGCGAGTGCACACTGTTCGAGTGCGCACCGTTCGAGTGCACACAGGACGATCCGTGTGCAGTCGATCTATGTGCACTTAAACGGTGCGCAGTCGACCGGTGGACACTCGTGCGAATTTAGGTGCAGTCGTGCGGTGCGCACTTGAACCGTGTGCAGTCGTGCAGTGCGCACTTGAACCGTGTGCAGTCGTGCAGTGCGCACTTGAACCGTGTGCAGTCGTGCAGTGCGCACTNNNCAGTGCGCACTTGAACCGTGTGCAGTCGTGCAGTGCGCACTTGAACCGTGTGCATTCACAGATGTGTGCACTTGAACGGTGCGCACTTGCAACCTTCCCATCAGAATTTTAGACTTACTTGTGTTGAAGTAATATTTTCATTGAACTAATCTATTTTATTCATTTAATGTTTTTATGACGTTGATATTTAATTGTTCTATGTGATCGAAAATTAGTCAATCATAGAAAAATTATGATAAATAATGATGAATGATAAAAAATGTGAAAATTATTTGCAGGAATTATAGATTTACAGTCACATAAATATCATTGCCTAAGTAAGATCAACCTACGTATGAAGTAGTTTTCTTGGGCGCAACCGTTATTGAGTGTAGGTGTGCATCAAGCCGTGAACGATTTCATTCTGAAAACGCGACAAAAAATGTGGATTTTGAGATATGAAGACACCCACGGACCACAATACACCAACCGGTTACGTTAGCCACCTTAAGCGATCAAACCAGTTCATTCATCTTTATTGACGCTATTTCGTAGCAATTTTGTAACGTTAAAATAATTTCATTCACATGTGGGACTTCGTTTTAATCAATTCAGATTTTTGATCAGATTCATTGAGTTGTAAAAATTCATCAAGGCTCGCCTCGTTTATATCTAGTTGCCTTCCAAGGCTAATCAAGAAGAGTCAAAAAACGAAAAAGATACTTCCGACAGAGATTGAAAAATTTTTTCAATTAAATTTAAGTTTATCAACTTTGTTGGATAAGACGTGGACCAGACGTGAATTTCTGAATGGGTATAAGTAATGTTTTGAAAATTTCAATTTTTTTCATGTTTATTATTCCTACAAGAATTTCAATGATCAACACTAAGTTGAGAAAATTATATGCTACTTGCGACAATCTCATTGATGTCCGTACTCTATTATTTTCATATAAAAAAATTAGATTGTAGACGCAAAAGCAAATCGGTTTTTTTTTCGTAAAAGTGTTTGTGCGTGAAAATAATTTTTATTACCGGTAGGGGCTAGTTTCCGTTTCTTTGGTGTTGGGGATGCAAATCGAGACGATGACGAGTCACTTATATTTTCATCGCTTCCATCGTTTCTCTTCAGAGAGACTTTCCTCTTCAGATTGGTCATCTTCGCTGTCAGATTTCTCTTAAAGTCTATTTGTTGCTGAAATTGAAATTTAGAAATCAGATTTTTTTCTCATAAAATTGAATGCAGTAAATAATGTTTCATTTAAATGAATATATTGTAACTTTTGGGAAAATTACTTATTTAAACGATACAAACTTCTGAATTCAACCAGGTTTAATTTTTTTAATTTCAGAGAGAAAATGGTACAAACTTTTGGTAAAAATTGTTTTTTCCATCCAAGCGCTTTTCTGAGCGTCATAAAAAACTGGCGTGAAATTTTGCAGTTTAAAGCAACAAGGGTGTTTTAATTTGCTTATAACAACGATATCCGATGTCTACCCGTGACATTGGCACAATTCAGGATCCTTACTCTTTCCTTCAACTCTTTCCTCCCAGAAGCAATCGTTTCGTTACTCGCCGCTATGGTCCTCTGATGGGCTTTTCCAATAAAAACCGATTTCATCCGTATTAAAAACATTTTCCAAATCAACATTGTTATAGAGTAAAAATTTTGCGAAGATATCACGAAATTCATTGGCATCCTTGTCGTGAGCAGATAATAACGTTTCATGCCGTGACAAACTTTGAAATTCATCAGCCATCCGTCGCTGGCATATATTAAAATCGTTTTTCCCGGTCGTCTGAAATAGTTTTGGGTTCTTCCACAGCTCTTCTAATTTTTTGTTTTGATGTTTCGAATACGGGTTTTTCCACGGCTAATTCAAGTAAAATTTGTTGTGTTCATTTTTTAATCTCATTTTTAATACATTAATAGAGTATTATCAGGAAATTTTATGACGTTTATGTTGGATAACTCACAACTTTCACCTTATCTTTTTTTTTTATTTAAGCAGCACTTGCAAAAGGGTCTCTGTCTGGGCTCTCGCAATTCGGGTCTAGATTGTGACTCCACTTCGGAAACAAATTTACCCGGCTATGTTTGTGGAAAATTCAGCAGTGAGTTCGGAAATTATTTTTCTGAATTCATTCATTCTGTTCCAACACTCGTCTTCACAAAGTTCTCCTTGTAACGAGTGACGCGCTCGAACTCAACGTTTTCATTTGTATAAACTTAATTAAATAAACAATTAATTAATAAACAATTTTTATTGGATTTTCAAGAGTTCAACAATTTCTAGCCCTGTCCCTAAAATTTAATTTTTTTAAATTAAATTCAAATTAATTCGTCATATAAATTTTATTTTTTCAAAATAAAATAATACAGAGTTTCTTTTTCAACGAATTTACATTTACAAATTTATTAAATAATAACTTGAATACAAATTTAAGTTACTGCAAACTATTTCACGTGTTTTTATAAGAATTCAAATATATACGTTAAATTTGATAATTTGCAATTTTTTATTTTATACAAATAAAATTTATCTGACGAATGAATTCAAATTTTATCAAAAAATTAAATTTTCTTTCTCTTATTGTTTTAAACAATATCAATAAATTTCAATGTTCGTAAGTTCAATCCACATTTTTATGCAGGATATACGTAAATTTACGTCTTAATACCAAGGGGGAATCTAGGAACTGTTTTGAGGGAGGGTCATTCAGATTTATACCCCCCTACCAAATTTTTTTATTGATCGCGAAAATATGTAATTAATAATTTATTGAATTATAGAAAATTTAACAAGATTTTATTTTATTTGACTTTTTTAAAATTGAAAAAAGTAAAAAAAATAGAACCAAAAGGAGTGGGCCATGGCCCCCCTCTAGATGGCCGCCCTTGCTAAATACATATTTTTCCTTATTGATTCTGAATCTTTTTATCAGGATATTAACGTTGTGAAATTCCTAATAAATACTCTCTGAATTTAAAGAAGTGAAATTTTCACTTATTTGAGGAGTGAAAAATTTGTTCACTTTTTAAAATGTTAAATTCACTCTAAAAAAGTCAATTTTTCACTTCCTCGAGAAGTGAAAAAAATTTGCACTCTTTAAAATGTTAAATGCACTCTAAAAAAGTGAAATTCAAACTTTAAAAAATTCATCAGTATATTTAATGTTGAAAAAGTGACCCTTCACTCTTTGAAATGTAAAATTCACTCTAAAAAAGTAAAATTTAAACTTAAATTTAAACTTTAATTTATGAATTTTTTTTCCGAGCTATTAACTTAGTAATATTAATCAATATCAAAAAAATATATAGAAAAAATAAATAAAATAAAGTAATATCAAAAAATAATAAATTAATTTTTGAAAATTTTGAAAAGGCACGAGTGCATGAAAATTTCGTTTTTCAAATAATGGCGCGTCATCTATGGTAACTAGATAGTTGTTTAGACATTTCGTCGTGCAGTTATGGTTTACTCGCGTATTGCTGCGGTGATTTGACACGCGCCGTAAATGACATCGCAATTCACGATCAATTCGGAAGCTTTGTTCTTAGAGAAGACGAGGCAGATTGTACTGTCACTCGTGGCCGCTGATACCTCAGTGGCGCTATCGTCGCGCGAGCACGCATATCCGACAGCTCGTTTCGACCTGCACGATTTTGGTCCTTGCGCGTTGAAAGTCCGTACGTCGGAGAAGAACGATTGTTTTGCCTGTTCGCTTTCTGTGGTGCTGTGCGTTTTTGCTGAAACAAGGTGCTCAACTGATAGAGTGACTTTGGCCAATCGTCCGTACGTCGGATGACGACAAACATTTTGCCCGTAAGCATTCTGTGGTGCCGTACGTTTTTGATGGCAGTTGTTCATCCGTAAAGTGATTTTTCACCGACCGTTTTCAACTACAGTTTTAAAACTACAACTTCTTATACCACGTTCAACCTAGGTAAGATAAATAATTGATAACCTCAAAATGTTTAAGAATCAATTTCGGTTCATAAAATTAGTGTGCCTAACCTAACTTTTTCAGATAGTTTTGCTGAGGATTAAACAAACCTGCTACTTTCAACACAACACAATTTTTCCCCTTTTTGTGATCTGGGCGCTTTCTGGACTGAGTTTTAGAGTTCTGCAAGTATCAAAGTATGATTCAATTCAACGTCTCAAATTGATCTACTACTTTTCTTTTTTTCGTTCTTAAACATTTCATAAATATTCAATTGTTCACAAGTTTCACTTGTTAAATTTTGATTGTTGTTTAGATGTGTTCAATCATCAATATTAAATGTTTAGGTTATATTTTATTGCTGACTGCGGAACCGCGTAAGACATTTTCTGGTAAATATTTACATTAGATGAATTATGTCGTGGCTTTTAAAACTCAACTGTTTGTACACAGTTTGAACCTCGCTTTTTCAGTGGATTTAAATTATTTTGATTTTCTTACTAATTATTTATCATTTTTATATTTGTTTTACAGTTTTCATTGATGTTTATTTTTCAAAATTTTTCGTTAATGGTTATTTGGTCCAAGATTCATCACCGCATTTTTTTAACGTGAATTTTTGGGAAATTTTAAATGGACAATTTTTGTACATCATACTGACAATTTTGTATCTGACTTTTGGCGGGAAATCTGGCGTTTTATATCTCCACGTGATTCGTATTAAGCTTTCCACACATGATAACAAGTAATGAGTTCTATAAAGCAATAAATTGAAACTAAAAGAACAATTTTATAATTGCGATTTAAAATTAGCCGTTTACTAATATATTAAATGTAAAGATATTACTATTTAAACACACATGAAGCGATTTTATATAACAACATAATCTTGATATGAATTGACTGCAGTCGGTATGCGCAGTTATTATTAGATTCATTTTGAGAAAGAATGTTTTCGTACATATTTTATCGTCAACTTAATTGAAAATATTGTTGATAAGTAAAATGAATTTGAGAATTCTGATATTTCTGATTTCTACAGATTTTTCGTTGATGACAATTAATTTTATATGAAGAATGCATTCATTAAATGTTGAGCAACTGCGAGAGTTCCTGGCAACGAAAAATATCACTGATGAGAAAACACTTCAAAGAACCCCGCACAAACCTTATGGAAATTGGCCTTCGGTCAAAATGTCTGAAATTTTAGTATGTTGTTGCTGAGACCATGCTGAACAAAAGTCATCA
>JAPYZS010002673.1:0-13181 GCA_030522925.1 Trissolcus japonicus
GATTTTTTATTTTTTCATTTAATTTGGAATTATACTTGTTCGAATCTCGAAATCTGCAAAAAGTGCACTTTTTTGATTATTTTTCATACTCAAAGTAACATACATTTTTTAAAAATATTTAATAAAAATTGTGTATGACAAATCACGAAAAATTTGTTATTAAGCTAGAAAGCCAGTCAAATCTAAAGTCAAACTGGCTTCTAATTATGAATAAATAAAATTCAATTAATCATAATACAAATATGATTGAAAATCGAGAAAAAATTATGTTGTTTTGTTAAAAAGGAAAAATTTATAATTTTTTCAAACACAACAATCAAAATTGTATAATTTGTCATTCGCATGACTAACGCGTTATTTATCGATATTGAAGATCTGGCAACACAGCGCTTGGTTCAAATTTAACGTAAGCGCAATTGAGGTTAGAATTCGGTAAAAAATGTACGGTGATCAAGCGCCGGTACAGCGTCTTCGCTATAAGGGACGTTTAATTAAACAGAAAGTTTTAAATAAACAAGTTAAAGCTGCTAAATACACTACATTGCAATCTGCACGTGAACGATTAAGCACGTATGACAAATGTGAGAGCGTAGTAAAAAGTTCGCGGATTGTCGATTGCTGTGTGTTGAACAAATCCATGCGCTGCTACGATTGTGACCAAAAGTTGTTTTTTGACGACATAATTAACGAACAAATGTGTGGCGTTGCTTCGATTTGGTCGATCCTTTGCCCTTCATGCAAAGTCATAAAGTACGTTCACACATCAGAAAAATACTCTGTCAATGATAAATCTGATAAACGTCATGTTTTAAATATAAAGCTCGTTGCAGGTAAGTTCTTGAAGTTTATCTGTCGAATTTGCATCAAACCGTATAGGGTATAATTATGATTCAAAAATGTTGATTTTTTCAGCGATGATTGATGCTGGTGTCGGAGCGAGCCAAATCAACGCGATTCTCACAGCACTTGACATGCCTGCTCTGAGTAAAACAACTTTGAAAGAAGCAGAAGATTTCATAGGAAATTCATTAGAAATAGTAGCTAGAAAAAGTTGTGCAGATGCTCTTACTGCAGAACGGGAATTAACGTTGAAAGAGCCGTTGTAAGTTTATAAGCGGTTGTTTTGATTGTCGCGAATTTATTCGAATTTTTTTATTTAGTTTTAATAAATATTTATTGATCAATAATCAATTGATTGACGATAAAATCTGCATAGAATTTATATTTAAATATTATTCAAGATGGAGTTTATATAAGTTAGTCTT
This sequence comes from Trissolcus japonicus, assembly GCA_030522925.1. Lineage (NCBI taxonomy): Eukaryota > Metazoa > Arthropoda > Insecta > Hymenoptera > Scelionidae > Trissolcus > Trissolcus japonicus. The sequence continues at coordinate 1,266 of JAPYZS010002673.1, forward strand.
TTTTACTTAATTTTCCAGATATAGTTTATTCCAGTGTATTTCTCGAAATCATTGTCGTCTTTACAATGAATTTTACAAAATAATGCAATGAAATTGAATGAAATCATGCAATTAAATATATGAATCAATTATTGTGTATATTGTTAGACATCAATTGATATTAAAATATGCAGTAGAAAGTAAAATGACAATGTGTAGTATATTATACCTAGATATATTGCATATTTTGTGCAATTTCCGTCATAATCCCATCCTTTTTTTTTATTTTTTAATGTTACTTTTACAATCTTACTAAATGATTTGTGTTCCTATATTCTTGTTTACATATCTGTGGCTGATGGAAAAAATGAGATAACTAATATAGGGATTGCATATGCAGTTAGCTTGTTTCTTATTTCAGCCACAAATATTTCCCGCATTCCAAATCCTATTGTCCTACTTTCATTTTTTCTCAGATTTGAAGAAACCCTATCTCAGGAATTAGACTCCCGTTCCCACCAAAGCATGCAATCCTGTCCATCCTCGAGTGACGCGTCCACAGCTTGCGTTGGTATAGCTGCCAGCTATGATATGGGATATAATTCTCGCGGGATAGGAAGAACGTATGATGGTCTAGCCGGTCATGCCTCAGTATTTGGATATAAGAAAAAACAAACTCTTAGATTATGATACGAAGACTCGTAAATGTTTCCTTTGCGACCGTGGAAATGATCCGACGACACATGACTGCAGAGGAGTGTATGAGGGCACTGCAAAATCGATGGAATCTGCAACAGCTGTTGATTTGTTATCAGACAAAAATCTGCGCTTGAAAGAAGCCAATGTGCGAGTGGATTTTTTCATAGGAGATGGAGACAATTCAGGCATTGCGCAAGTTCGAACAAATACTGCCCATGCAGTGCAAAAGTTGTTGGATCAGAACTATACAACCAAAAGTTTAAACAATTTATTGTTTAAACTCAAACCAAAGCATCAATTCGAAAACAGCGTTATTGATTATTTGAAGAGATGCTTTGGGTTTGCCGTTAAACAAAATTGTGGAGATGCACAAGCAACAAAACTGGCTATAAAGAACGTGGTCAATCACGCTTTCGGTGAACATGAAAACTGCGGTGCTTGGTGTAAATATTCGGAGGATCCAACTAACTATTGTCACACGGGTTTGCCGGGCGGAAAAAAATTGACTGGATGTGTTACGTCGCGATCTTGAAGTCGTTTTCGAACGATTTGCTTGCAATGGTGCCAGTTTATCGACGAGTGGTTCTACACAATCCAATGAAAGTTTTAATCATACGGTGAACAGCAAAGCTCCTAAAAGTACTTTTTACGTCGGGACAGCCAGTAACAGTCGCAGCCGCTGCAACCCAAACAAATCTTGGTACTCAGTACATCTCGAAAGTCTTTAAACAGGCGGGAATATCACCTGGTTTGAAGACTATAAAATATCAAAGCAAGACGGATAATTTGAGAAGACAAAGAAACAAACCAGGAAGTACAAATCTCGGCGTTTGAAGAGCGCTAGGCGAAAAAAACGGGTACAAGGAAACCGCCGAGAAGGAGTTTCATATATGCCTGACGTTGCGTTTCTTCAAACTCCTACAGTTCCACAGCCTGCCAACTTCACAATTCCACCGAATTGACTGAAGAAAGTGACTGAAGAAAGTCTCGTGCTGTATGTAGATATAGAAACTACTGGCTTATCAAAGACGTCCGAAATTATACAAATAGCGGCTAAATGTGTCGGAGAAAAAGGAGCGACGTTTAGTCAACACGCTTATTCACTAAACGGGATTCCCTTGCGTGTTCAGGAAGTGACAGGGTTAGAAATGAACGGTGGGCAGCTTTTACTGCATGGACAACCTGTAGCCGCGACTAATCTTCAAACTTTGGCACAAAATTTTGTCGCTTTATTAAAAGATGCGGGAAAATCTATTGTTCTTGTCGGTCACAATTCAATGACTTTCGTTTTTTCACGTATTTATCGTTTGATGCGTAATTATGATTTGCTATCTGAATTTACTTCGATTGTATCTGGTTTTGTAGACTGTCTGAAAGTATTTAAAGCTGATGAAGTTGCTAAACACGAACCGTCATTCAAGCAAACTGCTCTTGCTGAAAAATATATCGCGGACTGGAACTCAAACGGGGCTTACGAGGCTTTACATGATTGTATAACATTAGAAAAGATCTGCGTTGCTTTGAATTATGATAACAAATTGATTTCTTCGTGTATACCGACATTTGAGTTCTTACAAAAACAAAATCGCTTAGAAACGAGAGCTTTTCTGGAAACAGATTTGGAATCTCTGAAAGCGGTGCTGTCAAATTTGATGATAACTCGGTTAGCTGAGAATGGTCTTTCTTTAAATGTCCTCCAAGAAAATTATCGCCTTGGGCAAGGAGAATCAATTCACGTTTTACTTGCAAAAGACGATAATACAGGGAAGCCAAAAGTCACAGCAAATAAGAAAATTATCAGCAAGTTCGTTGATTATTCAAAGTCGATAAAACCATTCCTGATGGAATGAAATCGGTTTTTCTACGCGGACCTATCACTCTCGAGAGGAGCCCCCTCTCTTCTTCGTTTTACTCAGTTTCTTCCTCAAAGGTTTTATTTAGTCAGGGTAAGTGAACTAGGTAAAATATAATTTTTCATTCACTAAGGGTCTTCGTCAAGGAGAAGACTGAGTGACTATTTATTTCCTCAGGGTCTTCCATAAGAAAGTGCACTGGGTGAATATTTATTTCCCCAGGGTCTTTTACAAGGTAGTGCACTGGGTGAATATTTATTTCCCCAGGGTCTTCCACAGGAAGTGCACTGGGTGAATATTTATTTACCCAGGGTCTTCCACGAGGAAGTGCACTGGGTGAATATTTATTTACCCAGGTTCTTCCACGAGGAAGTGCACTAGATAAATAATTTTTTCCCCGGGGTCTTCCACGAGGAAGTGCACTGGGTGGATTTTCATTCCCCAGGGTCTTCTACAAAGAAGTGCACTGGGTGAATTTTATATTTTTTATATATTTTGCTTTTTTTTTTAATTTTCCCGCGGTGGCAGGTGGCGCAGCAGAATTGTTCAGCCGATCGGCTGTGCAATTCTGCGCCGCGCGCGACATTTCACCTTAACCTCGAAATATCAAACAATTTAACAGTATTTCACTCTAAAATCATAAATATACTAGTCCAAATAAAAAACGCAATACTTTATATGTAATTCTTATGGTAGGTGTTACGTTTTTTATTTGGGATAGTGTATATTGATATTATAAAATAAAACAATCAACACAACCGTTAGTTTGACTACATAAACAATCGGCGATGGATTATTCGAAGTAGCGTCTGTAATGTAGAACATCGGTTTCATCTACCGAATGATCGAATACGTTCACCTAGAATATTCGCGCGATGAACTCTTTGCTCACGATCAAGCAAGCCGTTATTACATTAACTATGTTTTTTCTTTTGGGCTACATTTTTTGCAGAAAAAATTGTTCTTAATTAAGGTTTCAAATTTAAGGTGAAAAAGAAGTCGATTTGGACACTTATATGACGGGAATGACACCTCGAACTTTGATCACTATTATATCACTTTAGATCAAAAAACTAAAAAAACCGGCTTTAGAAGGATCTAAATAAGACACACACGAACATATTGACCCGTATAAAACTCTTATTTGTTGCGCGACGCGTCCAAAAAATGGGAACAAAAATATCAATAATGAGCGAGCTAAATCGGACATATGCTGGCAATACATTGTCGCCCTCTGGCGGCAGTGCAGACGGCGTGTAATATCACTTATTTAAATGTAAGAAATTTATCAAATTCAAAATCTACACGGATAGAAAAACAACATTAAAATTTACTATGACTTTCAGCAAAGCTCGGACGGTAAAGCTTCATATAACAAATTACAATGATAGTAATAAAATTTCCGCGGTTTACAATAATCACGGTAAATTTTGATGTGCTTTTCTATCCGTGTATGAATTGAATTAGTAAAAATAATTCATGTTTGCGCATTACATTAATTAGAATAATTTTATAATTAAAAATTTGATTACTGTTATTAATTTTTTTTGCAAATGGTTTGTTTGAAAATCATCGAAAGGAATGACCGAAAAAATAGAATCAATTAAATTAATTTATCTATTAGTATATTATGCACCAAGGGCGCATGCGGAGCATGCGCACGAGGTCAATACAGCGTTTTTTGTACCAAGGGAGCGGGAGTTTTCAGCTGTTTTATGTGAGCGTGCTTTATTCACGAGGGTGACAGCCCGAGGGAGTAAAACACGCTCTAGGGAATAAAAGGGTGTATACACTGAATCGGTTGTAAACGCTGAACTGAATTTCGGGTGTTTACTGTACTAAATACGATGGGTGTACACCAAATTGAGTTTTGAGAGCTATTAATAAAAATACAATTAATCATTTTTTTGTTATGTGTTTTATAATTTTATTTCATTGACGCTTTTTCAAGTAACTGAAAAAGTGAAGTTTGTAACGATGTTTCTAATGTCATAAATAACTTTTCAATTGATTTTGTTTTGAATTGTTACCATTTCCATAAAAGAAATATAAAAATTTAACTTCATTTGCAGTGGAAAAATTGGACTCAAGAGAAGGGGTATATTAGGTCATACTTCTTTAAAAATACATCCTTTTTTTCTCTGTTTGTTATTTGTGTGTTCATTTAACTGTTTGTTTACTTATTTTTTTGTTTATGTTTTGTTCGTTTATTGATATTTTTTATTTTCTGTTTATTTAATTTGTTGTGTATTTGTATTTTTGTGTTTGTCCATTTATGTTTTGTTTTTTTTTGTTTTGTTTATTCACTCTTGTTCAATGCAAATGAAGTGAAAATTTTATTTTTACTTTATTAAAACGATTCTACAAAATGAACCAAAATTGTATCTGTGATAGATTATAAATTTCACTTTTTCGGTTGTGTTATGTCCAACACAATGAAACTCAGGGAATATGATTGTGTGAACTTCTAATGAGAGCTTGTTGGTTGGTTGACAGTCAGAACAAAATTGAGTCGGCCGTTTATACATTTGGTAATAACATTTGGTTGCTAAGTACCAGTTTGTCTCAACAGAACATCTCTTTCCTCATAATTTTTCAAAGTAACGTCTACTATAATTACATTGTTTGAGAATTTCGAAGTAACAACGGGTTAAAAAATCAAACGGTCAGGTGCTTTGAGGGGTCTTGAAGGTCGTTTCAACTCTCTTCCTTCTTCGACAATTTCGAATCACTGACGCCTTCTGAGACCTACGATGACATCATCATGGTTCGCTTGTATCCAAACTTGTTGAAGCTGATTGATTGGGGCAACGGGGATTGGGTCTGCTACTGGGTTGATGGGTTGAGCGGCAAGAGAGGGAAGTTGGGCTTCTTTCGCTGGGCTTAGACCAAGCTGAGGTTGGACAGCTCTCGGCTGTCTCTGAATTTGGTGTCCAACTCTGGGTGGGGGCTGAACTCCGGGTCGAGGTTGGTCTACCATGTCCTCAAAATGAGCATCGTCATACTCCGGGTCATCTTCCAGGCATCGTTGTATCTCGGGGTCGAAGTTTTCCCTGGACCCTACGATCTGGTCAATACTGCGGGCGGGGGACGCTTGGTCAGCATCTCGGACGACATACAGTCTTGGTCTCAATCGATCCGTAATCGAACCCAGAGACCAACGAGGCTTGACGATAGTCAATGAACGGAGGGGTGTACAAATACTTCAATCCATTCCTCGAAAGGAAGGAACGGAACTCTGTCGACGTCAGCTGTCTGCCATTGTCTGAAACCAGATAGGATGGGGGGCCAAAGTCTGCGAATACATCGCGAGTGTGGGTGATCAGCACCGCTGCTGACATGGATGACACCAGCTTTACCGAAGACCAGCTTGGCTGAAGACCACGAAGAAGGAACTGCTGCAGGAGGGTTTCAGCGAACTTCTTTACATGTCGAGCACAGCTGGACTGTCTTCTCAACGTCTTGATTGAGGCGAGGCCACCAGACATAAGGGCTTGCCGCTGCTTTTGTGCGAACAATGCCGTGATGTGAAGCGTGGATCCCATGGAGAAACTTCTGACGGAGCTGGGAAGGGATGACAACTTGTTCGCCCCGTAGAAGGCATCCACCTTGAAGAGACAGCTCTGAGTTACGTTGCCAGTACTGTTTCAGATGTGCAGGGATGGTGCCCGGCTAGCTATTTCTGATGAACGTCACAACTTCTGAGAGAACTATATCTCGTTGCGTTTCTTCAGCTATTTGGTCATGCCGTACTGGACATTCTTGAACTTCCAGCAGATGAATCTCAGTCGGATCCAAGAATTCTCCGTCCGTGTCTGGCAGCGGGAGACGGAAAAACGTTTGCATTGCCGTGAAGACGACCCGGCCTAAATATGAATTGGTAGTCGTAAGCACTCTGCATCAGAGACCACCGCAGCATGCGAGGAGACAAGAGTTCTGGGGTAGGGGCACCCTTCTTAAAAATTCCTAGCAGCGGCTTGTGGTCTATAACAAAAGTAATATTGGATCGCCCGAATATGAATTCGTTAAGCACGAAAATGAAGGACAGGGCTTCCTTGTCGATCTGGACGTAGTTTCGTTCAGTGGTGCTCATCGTTCTTGACTTAAACGCGATTGAACGCTCTTCTCCATTATCATCCCGATGAGACAAGATGATACTTATCAGGTTTGAGGACGGTGTTAATGGTGGCTTCGTAATCACCACACATTCGGATGGACCCATCACGCTCTGCAACTACGACCACCGGAGTTGCTTAATGAGAAAATGGGGTTGGCTGCAGAACGCCTAATCCCTGAAGTCTTCTAATTTCATCAACCACTCGGGCTTCCAAGGCGTACGGTACTGGGCGGGCCCTGTGATCTCTGGGTGGTTGAGAGGAGGCAATGTCTAGGTGAATGGGTGGACCTTTGAACCAAAGACGACCCATCATCTTGTAGCGCTGGATGCTCTGGCAATGGTGTTTGACCTGTTAGTGAGAGTAGCCCACAAACAGAACAAGAGCAGGGAACCAACTCCGTCCCAGAAGGTTGTGGCCCTTGCAAACGTCGAGTACGAAGAGAGGTACGACTGCATCTTTGTCCTTGAACTGGACTCGGACCTTTTTGAGACTCAAGACTTTGACTTGATTGTCATGGTAGTCGCCCAGATACAAGTTGTGAACAGGTTTCAAGCCATACGGAGATCAAAATTTCTTGAACATCTCTCAATGCATCACGGTAATCGCTGCCCCGGAATCGACCTTCATCTGAATTGGTTGTCCGTCGACCCGTATATTTACCATGATAGCTTCTGGTACTTTACTCGAATCGGCTTCATAGCCCTCATTGGTAACGGTGAACAGATTGAAGTCACTCGATTGAAACATGCAGTCACAACGTTGATGATCAAGAAAATTTGCAGTATCACCTGGCTTGGCGATGACTTGAAGCGTGTTTGCTTCCTGGAGTGTCTGCTCGGCCAATCTCTGGCACATGTGAATAGAACCATCCTGATTATTCTTGAAAACTCTTTTTTACCTGATTTAGGTTTGAACTTCTGACGAGCTCCTTGGCTAATCTTTCACACGTGTCCAGTTTTATTGCAGGCGGTGCAGATCAAAGAGTTTGGGTCCATTTGACATTGTGTGACCTTGTGATTTCCAGCGCAGCGGAAACAAGTAATGTTTAGTGAAGATGGCTCTCCTAGAGAGGAAATTTTCTTTGAAGAGTGTTGGCTGGAAACATGATTGTACCGGTTAGCCTCTGACATCAGGTGAATGGCACTAACCTCAGTTGTCATCTCTTGTATATGACGTAGGGCGGTCTCTGCTCTAGAAGCGGTGTCAGTGGCAGATTGAAGTGACAGGTTGGCTTGTTGGAGCAATCTTGTTCTGATGTTTCCGTCCCGAATACCGCATACCGCATACTGGTTCCGGATCATAATTTACCAAGCCGGCACCAAACCCACAATCCAAAGTTAATTTCCTCAGTTCAGCTACAAATTCGCTGACAGTTTGGTCGGATTTTTGTTGCCGTTTCGTTGTGCTGTAAGTGCATCTAGTGATCGATGCGCGTGCATGTTTTCATGGGCTTGGGCCTTCCTGTCCATTTTAATAAGAATGAATATTTTATAACTGATTATATATTGGTATATAATCAATCACTTTTATCATTGTCAATAATAGTATATTTTTAATAACAATAATAATAATATTGACAAAAAATAAATAATTTAATCAAATTCTTTCAATTATAATTGAACAAAAATAGGCAATTGGATTATTTTTAGGGAAATTTTAATTTCGACTCGACTTTAATTTCAACCCGAGCTTTCGCTCGGGTTTCCAGGATCTCCACCCCCCCTCTCCACGGACCCGAGTACCCCCGGAAGAACCCAATGGACTTCGGAAGGGCCTTCTGGACCCCTTACCTTGGGTTCCTGCCCGAGGGAAGGGTCCACCAACGGAAAGATCCAAGTGCCCTCGGGATGACCCCCTCCCCCCCTCAAAATTGTTGTTTTTCATCACTTATTGATTGCAACATGGAAAAATGATTCCACGAAACTCGGTGTTTGTAGAATGACAATGATAATAATTTCAACAAGGACACACTTCAATATTGTATACCGTTCAAAGTCAAAAATCTGAAAACCACTTGTCTGGTTATTACCAGAAGCCACACATATTTTCTAAGTTATTGTAAATAAGAGATTCGTGTGAACACCTCGATTTAATCGCATATTCAGTTTACACCCGAAAGATACTCAACAGTAGGTGTACACTCAGTAGATTGGTGTTTACGCCGAAGATACACTTAATATTCGGTGTACACTCAAGAAAATCAGTGTTAACACCCAACAATATCCGAAGGCCTTCGGGTGTTTTCGGAGGCCTTCGGGTGTTTTCCGAGGCCTTCGGGTATTTCCAGAGGTCATCGGGTGTTTCCGCCAGGGGGGGGGGATCCTGGGAAGGGGAGCGGGAGCATAAGCGATATTAAAATTTTCTTAAAAATTCGTTTTTTTTCAAAAAACGCAATGAAAAAGAATGAATTTAATTTTATGATGCTCGAATTTAATCTCAATTATTATTAATATTTTCAAGATGATCCATTTATTTTTACAGCATTTAACACCACCAAAAGACTGCAAAGAACAATTCCGAGACCGAGATCGAATCTTACCTTCGATAAAATTTTTGATGATGAAAATTTTTTTTCAAGCACAGCGGTGAAGATAAATATTGTTCAAATTGTAAAGATTTCTTAAGTTGAATATATACAATTAAAAAAAAACAGAAATGTTGAAGTTTGTAAACACTGCAGACAGGCATAAGAATGCCGGTCGAAATATGTGTCTGAATTAAAATTGAAAAGAAAAATTAAATAAGATCTTCAAAATCGTTCTATGAATAGCATTACATAAACAAATGCAAATCGTAATGTAGTCATGTTCATTGAAAAAAAATTTACTAAACTATTTAATTTTTGAACTCTGTTCATTTCTTTCTTTTTTAAAATTGTATATATAAAATTTTAACTATCTATACAATTTGAAGTATTTTATGTTCACCATCATACTTGAAAGAAAAAATTTCAATTTTTTATCTTCGATAAAAATTCGGTTTCAAAATTTTTTTTTTTTTTTAAATGTAATATAAAATGTAAATTAATGAAAACAATTAAAAATATAATTTTTTATTTGAATAATCATAAAATGATTGTTCAAAACTATGTTTGAATGATTTCGTAATAAAAAAAGAAAGTGATAAAAAACTTAATACGTTTATACAAACAATAAAGTCAGTAATTTTTGAGACATTTAGTAATTCTACTAAAATTAATTATCTCTTTCAATTTTGATTCTTATTTCAATTAAAAAAAAATTAAATAGGAAATAGTTCTTATCTTATGTTATCAAACGTCGGACTGTGGTAACAAAATTGTGATTAGTCCGACGTCGCTATCCAACTCAAACTTATAAGAATTATTAATCTTTACATAAAATCTTTGGATTTTAATTTGTTACATACCTTAGTAAAAATATAATCAGGCGGTCCTTACAAATTAATGGGCCATATAAAGGCAAGTTAAAATAAAAATCACTTTTCATGTAGCCTAATTGAGCCAAAAAAAGGCTTATGCTGGCTTACCCTTTTAGTGCGAACTTATATAGGCCCCCTATAGGCCCTTATTGTTATGTTGGTCATTGTCTTATTTTGGCATTTTTCGGCGCTTAATGCCTCACCCTATGAGTACTAGTAGGGCGTTTGTAAGGTTCACTGAAATACACGAAATAAATCTAAAAAAAATATTATTTTGAACAAGAAATATGTCGAAATACAAAATATTTTCCGTGGTATAATGATTTGTACCTTCGTACACATTGTGTGCAATTATACTTATTATATAAATTTAAAATATCTAATTAAGTTTAAAAAGTACTCATTATGAGTTCATCAATGAGCAGTGAATTTCAGTTGGTTGTATGATCAAGTGGATAAGACTCTTGACTCATAATCCGGAGGTTCGGGTTCGAATCCTGAACGAAAATTTGATTAGTGAGTTTTTTTATATTATTCCGGAGTTTAAAATAGCTTCAATTTTTAATAATTAATAATATTATTAATTTATTACAAAAAATAATAGATTCAAATCTTTTAATTGATAATTTTCGCGTGCAAATTAGGACGTGCCAAGTTGGCCCCTTTAAGGGTCATCTTGGCTCACCTATTCGGTCGTTTTCAAGGGGAGGCATTACACGCCAACAAAGGGCGAGATGGATAAAACCTGATTCTGGAGACTGCGAATTATTTAGGGTTTTTTCAATAATTGAAATGATTAATATGAATCTACATATCACTGGCTGAAAGGTATAACCAGGTAACTGCATTTATTGCACTTTTGAATTAAATGCATATTTTGCGTTATTTCCCTAGTAAAAATTATAATATATTGACCATACATAAAACATATTCTAACGTGGCGTTTTTAAAAGTAGCTCGGGAGCCTTAGAAAGAGAGCAATCGGCTTCTTTCTGATTAAGTCGCTGAGAGTTAATTAGTTTTTTAAGAGTCGACATAATATGGAAAAGCGTAGAGAGGAAATTTGAGCTTTAATTTTTAGAAAATAGATTGAGGAATTAAAATTAATATAAAACAAGGCACTTTCAGACACCAGCTTGATCATGGTCAAAATCAGGCACTGACTAGATACTAATTCCCTCCGTTCTTTTCCGCTACGGGAGGATTGAATCTTGTCCTTTTAAAGTCAACACATCATCAAATCCCTGGGATGTACTCGGCGGCCCAGGATGACAGGTGGTCCTGTGCTATCACTATCTGAGAGATAGCGCGTCTTAACCAGAGTCAACGTTGACTCAGAAAGACTACTCACTCAAAAGATGTTAGTATAACTCTATCATTGTTACTCTCTATCTGGTGGCAAACCTCTACCCCGCAGAGTCCATACCCAATTGGAGGACAGGCTGCACGATTTTTGTAATCCTCCGCCCTGCGTACCGCTATTTTACGTTCGATACCGATAGTGGTGTCTGGTAGTTGCGGATCAGACCCGAAGGTCCCTACTGTGGCCCTTTTACTCTACTATCCTTGCCACTCATTCAAGCATGGAAACAAGCCGATTTCGGTCGACCCAGGAGCGTCCGTATTCGGGGCGGACGTCCAGTGTTCTTGAGCACTACAACTCGCGAATCACCTTTCGGATCACGGCGAATTGTTGTTCCTCTTACCCTGTTTTCGTTACCCAAGTGAGCCCTTACTAACAGGAAACGGAACCGAGTAGCTCCACACTTCCAGGGATGCATAGCCATCCGATTGCACGTGTTCGCTATGATCGTTCGACGGGAAAACGTGCGACCCTCGAATCTTTCCAATTTAGCATACAACCGGGG